>LRSR01002063.1:0-73422 GCA_001579985.1 Hypsibius dujardini | reverse complement strand
ATAATGCCAGCAGTGGCGAAGTTGGGATGGCACAAAGCGTCGGGTCAAAATGCCCGGCAGAAGGCCTATGGAACGACGACTACAACATTACTCCAATTCATGAGTGCTTTATGAACGAATTTGTCAACTACTAAACAATGCAGACTGCGAGACGGGCACAGGAACCCGAGGCAAAACAGTTGGGTCTTGAGCCCAGTTTTGTAACCTCTGAAACGATTAAAATTCGGGGAGAGGGGTCATCGTCTGATGTACACGGGGCGCGGTCTCAGCGGTCGGCAATCAGCAGTTTTGTAACACGTGCTGTTCCTTCTCTTCAACGGGCGTTCTCGAAAGCCATAAAGGCCGAAAGGTTCTCGAAGGCCGGTGTTCATTAAGACCGGACAGTTGGTGCCGTTGAGTCAGAAAAACCTCATGGACTGCTGCACGCAGTGCAACAAAGGAGTCGCTGAATGCGCCACTCCAGCTTTTCTGTCGCACGCCGACAACAACTTGATGACCGGAGCGAACGCATTGGCGGCTACCCTTACATCGCAACCAACGTCGGCGTCACCGAGAGCCAGTTCAACTGGAAGTTCGACCTGACCAAGGTCGTAGTCCTAGCCACGGATTTTGTCAACATCCCCTCCGGTCGGAATCCAGGCTGCAGAAGGCCGTCGCAACTGTCGGATCGGCTACCGTCAGTATATCCTCTGCTTCGACTACTTTCCACCACTACAACAACAGAATTTACAGTGGCCCAGCGTGTAATTCCACCAGAGAGGGTATTTCCCACGCCGTGCTGGCGATCGTTTACGGATCTGCCAGCGGAACGATTTTTGAGTGGTCAAGAACAGTTGGGGCACTAGCTGGGGCGAGAGGTAAGCTGCCATTACGGGAGACATAATAAATTTTGTGAGACAGTGATTAAAATAACTGCTTGTAGTGAAACAAAATACAAAAGTGGTTGCATTTTGTTGCAGTGGTTACGTCCGGATGAAACGCAACGTCAATCAGTGTGCTATTGCTCTAGCGGCCGGCTACCCACTCATTTAGACCGAAAATGTTTTTTAGGTAAATGTAAGGATGCAAGTGCTACTACCCGGTGCGGGTTTCATTATGGCACAAAATTAAAAGTAGATCAGCGCGCGCGCGCGCTGGTCAATTAGAGTGAGTGACCACTCAGTCGAGAGACAAAAGACCCCTCTCTAACTCGCACAAAGAGAAAAATTTCATTTGTTTACATTTGAAGAGCGGGAAGATAATTGCTTGTGAGATCTGAAATTTCATTGTGTCCTGGCAGCCCGGAGGGTTTTCGGTGCCTCAGATTATAGATTTGTTATAGGATAAGGTTTCAAAACGTAGTATTTATCGTTTTGCATTGGAAAATACTAAAGAAGAGCGACCGAAGGCAAAAAACTGTTTTCAAGCAATGTTCCAAGTCTAGTTTGTGCGCGATCGTTTTTGGCGCCGTTTCTCTTTCCGGTCAATCTCCCATCCTTGTTTTGAAGTCTGGTTTCAGCCTCAACCAGCATACTCACAGGGAGAGCTGCCTGAAACCGATGCTGGAGAACCTCCTCTTTGGTCTGGAAGCGAATTGTATCAGGACAAAGCACCGTGCCACGCGTCAGGAACTATGCAGCATTTTTGGGGGGAAAAATTCCCTGCTTCATCCGGAACGCCGATATCCCGCCCCACAGCCCCGATTTCAATCCCTTTGATTATTGTGTGTGGAGTCTACTGAAGGAGCGTGTCAACAAACACAAACTTATTTTTAGCTTCAACCGACTGGCCAAAATTTTTAAGGACGAATGGGAGGTTATTTCGCAGCAAGTGATTCAGGACAGCACCAATTACTGAATGTCTCGGGTTCGCAAGGTGGAGAAAACCGAAGGCTCTCATATTGAGTAAACTCTTTTTTGTTTCCGGTAGAAGACCTATTTCTTTATTTTTTGTAATTTTTTTGGTAATTTTTTTACCAAATTTCGTGAATAAAAAAGGAAGGTAAAGTTTGTGCCAAAATGAACTCCGCACCCGGTAATGTTACTCGGTTCAACACTCATTATGACTTCCACTTAAGCGAAAATCACGACTATTCGGATGCTCGTTTAGGGTCCTTACAAGTCGGAACGAGGACCCATCATAGTAGGAACAGGAAGTGGACAAAGGGGCACAAAATGCATTTTTTCAAAATTCAACCCAAAATTTGGTCCTTTGTTCTTGATCAGTTTGAAACTTGGGAGGGCGTAGGGGGTCTGATTTCCAAGAACCCCCGGAATTTAAAAAAATCATCAAAATTTCGGTTTTCTTTCTAATTTGGACTATTTGTGAATGTTTTTGACCCTGTCATTTGCACTTATTACAGGGTGAGTATATTGGATCCTAAGAAATCACAAATTTGTTGAATAAAGTTTTTAAAAATGTTTTGAAATCCCAAAGACCTTTGGAAATCAGACCCGGTCACACCCTCATAAGTTTCAAAAGGATTACAAGCAAAAGGCCAAATTTTAAATCCAATTTTGAAAAGATATATTTTTTCCATTTGTCCACCCCTGGTCCTGGTCCTTGCTTCCAATTTGTAAGGACCCTAAACGAGCCCCTGCCCCCGGGTGGCAGAAAACATTTCATCGGAGAGAAGACAACTCGCGCCACTTGCTAATCGGTCCAACAGTGTTACACAATTAAAAAGGCTGAAGATAACATGGCTCGACAACAGGTCATCGAAATAGTCGTGTGTTCCTGATCCAACCGGCACGGTTAATTTTCGGTCACCAAAAATCCCTGTTTTATCAAGTCGTGACGAAAATTGGTTGGAATCGTACAATGTCTTTGCGCGACTTCACCCCACCGAACGCCGATAGGACCATGCTAGAGACACAGTGCAATTTCTTCTGCATGGGGAGACTGCAGGATGACGACCCACACAATGCTTCTTCCTTCAGATAAGGAGTACAAAAAAAATTCCGCTGGTCTTTAGAACGGCTGATTAGCAGAACACGAGTAGCACTCACAATTTAAGCAGATACCTTTCTGGCGTGTTATAAAGACCCTATGGCTGGATCGTCTTTCAAGCCCAAGACATTTATAGTATTTATTTATACATTTCCCTCTTTTTCTACTAAAAGAAATATTCGTAAAATGCAGGCCACTATTCTTCTACTAGCTACCGTAGCGCTTCTGAGCAGTCCTATGCTTCATGGTACTATTTAAAAATTGACCTCGGCGTATGGATAGTTTTTTTAAAATAATGAATTCGTACATTTTAGCTCGCGGTCTACCGAAACCGTTCCACCGGGCGATCGACCTACAAGGACTCAGCGACACCATCATCGGAGCGATCGACGACCTCACCGCCGAGCTCGCCACTCACGGCAGCTCCATCCGTGAAGTCATCGAGCTGTACCAGTCCGGTCAAGACGACTCGGAAGCCGTTCAAATTGCCGTTGCCGCCCTTAACCGTCTGAAGGCGCAGCTGTCTGCCGAATTCGAAATCGACGGAGACGCCATCTTTGCCATCTTCACTACCGGAACGGAGGAGGAGCAGGCCGAGCTGATAGAGCAATACATCGAGGTCTACATCGCCGTGTTTGCCCATTTAACCACCGTCCTCGCAGGCTCAGAAGTCGACCAACGCTCAACTCTATCGAAAGAGTTCCTGGCTTCCCTGAAACGACATGCAAAATGAAACCTGCTTCGGTTGTCCTATCTACATTTGTATTAACAAAAACAATTCAACCTACTTTAGAGCCTAAAATCCCAATCATCGGATTTTATAATAAGCGTTACAATGGCGGATTAAGGTTGCTCGGAAGGCATGATGGAGATGGGGCACCCTTTGGCCCGGTAGATTGGGGGCAAGCTTTACCATGAAAAAAACCCCTAATATTTTGGGGGCATGTGGCAAAATCATTTAGATGCCAAGGGGAGAAAAGCCTTGTCGGTAAAATAGTTAATCTGCCTCTCAGGCAATAGATAGATTCATGTATAATTTATATGATGAAAGATTTATATATGATATATAAATATAAATGTATGATTAATATATACGACTATTTATATTATATGTATGATTTATATATATATGATTTGTATGATAATAAACTTATAGATTTATATATATGACTTCCTCAGGCAAAAGATAGATTCAGATAAATCTACAATTTTTTCGGACTTGGTATAACGCACCTGCAGTACATGCAGGTTAGTAGAACGCACTTGGTCACTAACAACGACAATGTGACTACCGTCCGGAAAGAATGATCCAAAGGTACCCATTTAATTGTTATACCGGATTTCCAGACGTGATAACAGCAAACCGGCCGACCAATGGCGAAAGTTTTGTTCCGAAACACATTTCATCCGTTAACTTACAGATAGGCAGCTATCTTACTTGTCTGTCCGTCCGAAACAATATCTTAACAATTTTTGTGAATACTTCCACTGGATGCAAACTCAAATCATAACACTAGAGTCATATGCCGCTTGTGATTCGATTGCTTGTTGCGTCTCGCTGTGAAACTGACTGGAAATTGATCGTTCGCATATATGTCGAACAAGAAACGCGTCATTATACACTACAATTGTGACCCATATCTTAAGTGGCTAAGGTCGGCCTGCATGGATTAGAATTACAGGATTGCACACAGTTCTGCCGGAAAAATTATTGCCCTGCCCAGTCAGAAAACAATTCAAATGCATCTGTTCAATAGATTATATGTTAACGTCGCCCGTACCTTTTTTCCATTTCCGGTCCTTTCTCCTGTTCCTAATGTTAATTTACCTACTACATGATTACTCCAAATTCCGACAAAAAATGCTTCTGGTTGCAGTATAAAAACCTATTCGCAGCTTGCAGTTAATCATACAGCTTTGTTTTCTGATCTCAACTAGCCCAAAAAACAGAAGCTTAGAATGCAAGCTCCGAGCCATGCTGAATTCGCATAGGGATGCAGGCTGTATACAGCCCTAGTACTGGTGGAGATATATTTTACCCTCTATTTTGGCCGTAGGACAAAGTTGCGACTTTTTAATATAGCGAAGGGCACAAATTAAGTAATTTGGGGTCTTAATTTGTCCCCCGGATCTTTATAAATCAAAAAGATTGTGCATTGCACTTTGCAGAATGCACATGCGCGTGACGCCAATGGTTTTCCAAAAATTTAAAAACAAATTTGGTGTCGTTTATCTGCTATTTTCATGTTCTGTTACGGAAGAAGGCACCACAATCGAAACAGGTATCTGGAACTTGAACTTGAACGAAAATGAGTTGTTTCGGTCATGAATGTATTTTCATCTTGACTCCCGGTTTTGAATTTTTGAATTTGAATTTTTCTTTTCAGGTGACAAAAAGGAAGTTTAGCTCTCCCTAGTAGCACGGGGATAAATTAAGCCAAGTATCTAGCCATTTTCCTAAAATTCTGGCTTTATTAAACAGATAGACTGGCTTTATTTTATCTGTATGGCTGAAAAAAATGCCGGGTTGGCTTAATTCTCTGCAAAAATAAGTCTTGTGATATGTCTAGGTGGCTGATTGACTTGCAGAAAAGCCGATAAGACATGAAAAACGCCAGGTGTCATTCGCAATATTAAAATCTAATATTTACCGTCGAAATATTCCCGTATTTCTGAGTCACTTACTAAGTCCTTCTCCCTAGTACATATGAAAAATTAAGTACGATAGGTCATATGAAAATTCAATTTTTCACATAAATTATACGCCATTTCGCAAAAAATGTTTGAGGTCGTTCACAGGGCGTGTGACCACTCTTTTTATCGTCTAAATTTATTTAAAGCGATATAGGAAAGATTTAGTTCCCTAAATCTGCTTATAACTAATGAAGACTTCTCCGTATTTTGTCTCGCCGGACCACACCCTCTAAGTGTGGCGACTGTTCATGTTTCGCCGAATGCTACTTAAATTGTCCGTGTACGGTCGAGCGTGACTATAAATAGCGTTGCACACCCTTTATTCTCTACAGTTTCCTTCTTTCACATTTCAGCTCTTTCTCGCCTCTTTTGTGAAACTGTATATATATATATATACTGTTTTTTAGTAAGTGGATTTGTGGCCGTTCCGCGGCCGGGGTTCACCTTCGGTATCAATGATGCCAATAAGCAATAAAGATTTTACTCCCCTGCCCTTGGTTGTTCTGTCTGCTTCCGTCGGAAATAGTTATATGTCAGCTTTTAAAATTTATATGCCTTACCAAGCAAACGCGGTGGATTGAATTGCTACATGGGTTGAATTGGTCGGGTGCCGGAGGGCGCCACAAATGAAGCTGAATGAGTGTTTTTTACAATTTAAACTTGTGGCGCCCTCCGCCACCCGACCGATTTAACCCACCGCGTAGAACAATTTTCAGGCGCTATTATACCACTTGGTTTGTCAGGCGTCTGTAATTAGTAGGTTCGCGCAATTCGACGATGAGCCCACCTGAACGAAATTTTTGAAAACAGTTTTCCAGAACTGTTTTCAAACAAACACAGGTAACAGTTTCATAAATCTTATGACAAAAGCCTAAAAGACGAAAGCATTGACCAGAACTTTTCTTTTCGTACACTTTTCGTACACCAAATGTGTACTAGGGTCTGTATATTATTCTATTTTTGCCAGTTGGGGTTAATTCCGGAAGTCGGATTAAATTTGTCCTACTTCCCAAAATCCTAAAAGTTCGGAATTTTAACGAGTATATGTTTTGGCAAAAGTTGCCAGATTTTGCCAGATTTTTTCCTTTTAGTTCAGGATATAATAGCCACAAATCATTTTATGTGAATTTTAATCAAAATGGTACAAGTTAGTCCTAGTGGCACAAATTTGGTCCTTTCTGCGTGTGAAAAAAATTTGTCATACGGCCAAAATAAAAACCGTTCAAGGGCACCAAAATTGGAACACATTAAGATCCAAATAAAGTCCAAAAAAGACCTCGAAAATGTTTTTTGGACATTGAAAAATTCGTTCGGGCAGCCTGCCTGCCAACCTGGTCAATCAGTGTCGTATATAGCTGAAAATGATGGAACATTTCAGTCTCTTCATTCGGCCATTCTGACTGGATTCCAGGCTGTTTTAACATAGTCAAAACAGGCTGTATTCAGGCAAGAACCAGTCAAGAGTTATCCGTGGGGAGAAGAATCCTTACGTACTAACAAGGAATGTGTTCCACTCTTCCAGTCGAATTTATTTATTTCTGTTTGGTGTTACCGATGCACTTCCATCAGATATTTATGATTCCTTCAAGAAAATAAGCCAGAAACTACATCTCACAATAAAAGAATAAAAACTGCCCTTTGATGGTCGCTTCTGATAGAGGGCGCTTCTTAATTTTACCGTATTACGCACCAATTGATCAGTTAGTTTACTGAACATGAATCGAACGTATGAATCTTCAGCAGAAAAAGAAAGGAGATAGTAAATTCAACAATCAATTAGTGCGTAATACGGTAACACAAGAAGCGCCCTCTATGCATCTGCAAAGGACAGTTCTCATTTGTTGTAATCGAAGATATGATTTCTGGCCAATTTTCTCGACGGAATCGTAACGATATGATGAAATGAATCAGTAACATGAACAATAAATATATAAACTTGAATGGGAAAGTAAGTAACCTCCTTGTAAGTGCATGCATCATACCGTTGTGACATTTCGGTCGCACGGTCGGGCGCTCCATCCATCATTTGCCCTTTACGGCTTGCCATTAGTCTCACATCGCCCAAACGATTGTGCCTTGACTGCCACTTCGAGTAGTTTTTGCCTTGTTCTGTGCCTCCTGTGATCAGTTGTGTATCCTAGAGCCAAGCCTTCATATCATCAATCTAAAGCCTTACAGCAGTCCCTCCAGGTTCCTTCGCTCATATTCTACTCTCGGTCCTGTCAGTAATGCTTCATGCCCTAAACAGAAGCGGATATTCAGATATTCAGACACAGACACGACCAACAGGCGCTGCACTGTACGGTAAAGCTAACAGTAAAACAAATACTTGTTAATGTTTCAATTAATTGTATTCAAGCAAAGTTGCACGTGCAGCGCCACCTATAACTTCTTTGGACACTTTTTGATTTCTTAAAAATTACACAATTTAGATTTCGGAAATTTTTCTGATCGATAATATTTCTAACAAACTACAACGCAGAGCATCTAAACAAAAGTGGAAGATATCGGATCGGTGAGTGGAGTTCTCTTAGTCTTGTCAGGCACACGATCAAGTTCGAGCGCCGTAAAAATACTTCTATTTTTCGTCATATGTATCTGTCGATAGCGTAGTCTGATGACTCGTATGGCGTGAGACTCTGTGAGAGACTCCGTATCCCTAATTCGAGATACAAAGGTTGTAGCTTGGAGCTTCAGATAAGGCACACAATTCGATCGGTGCTTCCGTGCTGGTCATTAAATTTCTTTATCACGTGTAATAAGCTGCATTAGGTGGAATGATAATTATAGACCGATATCGGCGTCGACGGTGAGTGAAGAAAGTTTGAAGTGCTCGTCCCTGACAAGCATAGCCCATTTTTGGTTATGACTCCGCAAATTGGCAACAGTAGTGGGCAATCAAGGGAGTCATGACCAATTGACCACTGCTTTTCAACAGGGTCTGGCACCCGACAAATGGCAACCGACGAAATGGCACCCGACTATAGTGGTAAGAATAATTATAGAGCGTATAACAGCTGATAGAATAGTTTTCCTGGCACAAAACTCTTCTGCCTATACTTAATACTGTATCTTTTCATCTGGTACTTCCTTGCATATAATAGTCTATTAACTGATAATTTATACTACTACTAATGTAGTTCATCTATCAAAATTATATTTTTTTTGTGAATTAAATTTTAATGACGACTGAATTACGTAGATCTAAGTTCAAATTAATCTAAAGTTTTATATACATTTAGATTTTCATGAGGTATAAATTGATATATTACTGCTATTATATACTACTACTAATAAAGTTCATCGACCTAAATTTTATGCGTCTTTATTTTTACGAGGTAAATATCAATAACGACTGAATTTCATAAATTTTATTTCAAATTAATTCATATAAAGGTTTATTCATGTTTAAATTTTCATGAAATATAAATTGATAGTGAGTTATTAACTTAAACCTCTTCTACTTTAGAGTTTGTCTACTGTAAGTCTGCTATATTTTCGTGAATTGATTAGTACACATGGCCACAATTTTGGGTGGCACACTTTAAGCCAAAAAGGGTGGTTCGAGTTCGAGCCGAATTAAGTCATCGTGCGCACGCGCTCTTGACCACAGCTGACCATGCAGTCTTTTCTCGATTGATCGATTGATTGAACTTGCTTATTTTGGCGGAATTTAGAGCAGCTTGCTCAATCTAATGTTTCCGGTGGGCCGGGCGTTGAATCAGAGATTCAGGAGAAAGCAGTGGCAAGTTCTAGTCAAGAGTGGCTCAAACTAAGACCACCCTGATGGTTCGAACTCTGCCAACCAAAATTGTGGCCATGTGTGTATTATTACGCAAGTTTCATTTAAGTCTTGGAAACCGTTTTCAGGTTGGTTACAACCAAACATCCTTGTAGTCATACTAATCATCGTCATCCCGATTGTGGTGATAATGCCGCTCTGCTCCATCTTCCTGTTCCTCTACTATCGGGGCCGACTCATCCGCGAGATCAAAGGCAAAACTAAGGAGACGCCCTGTTTGGATAAACTCGGCGTTGCTCCCGTGACTTCACAACGAAAAGAGAGCGTTGATGCGCCTCGCCGTCCTTCCAAATTCCAGGAAACGCTAAAGCTGCGCTATGTGCAGTCACCCACATCGGCGGTGGACCGCTGGGAAATTGCGAGAACTCGCATTACCCTGGAAGAGGTAATTGGAAAAGGGGCCTTTGGACAAATTTGCTTGGGGAAAGTCGACGGGACTATTTTGGCCAAGGACTCACTGTCAGATACCATCATACAGTTCAGGAATCGCAATGTGGCTGTCAAAATGCTCTCAGGTAAAACTTAATTTCATATTTATTATTATTATATTATTAGTTATAAGATTAACATTTATTATATTAACATTTATTATATTAATATTTAATATGTTAACATTTATTTATTATTTTAATTAAAATATGTCTTTATTAAAGAATCTCAACAACCTAAATTTTTCGCATGGATTTGTGTTACCAAACAAATTCCCAAATTATTTTGCAACAGTACCTTTTTGGTAATCGAATTTATTACGCCTGTCCTGCACCATGGTAGCATTAATTATCTAACAAATTGGTACCCCGCGAATTGGATGCATTTTCGAGTATTGCTGTCCTTTTTGCAGCCAACGCGAGCGATAAGGAGCAGGAAGCCTTCCTGAAGGAGATCAAAGTAATGAAAGATATCGGGTACCATAAGCAAATTATCAGTCTGATTGGCTGCTGTACCACCTCTAAGCCCACCTGGCTCATTGAAGAATACTGTCCACTGGGCGACCTTAAAAGGTATCTCATGAACCTCCGGGAATTAGCCACTGAAAACATGCCGGTAAGCACCGGAATCTGAAATAGCTCTTCAAGACGATATCAAAATTGTTAAAACATTTGCAGGAACCTAACACCACAAATACGGATGTCAATGATGCATCACAGTGGACATCCAGTGTAGCCGTGACTCTATCGACACTTTTATCTTATGCCAGACAAATCGCAATCGGAATGGTGATTACCTTCTTTATTCGTGCTTTCATTTTAGTCTTTGATGTAAAAATTATTTACAATAAACTCTTAATAGTTTTTACTAATTTGTTATTGATTTAGTTTATTATAATACTGTAGTTTTACTTCCCTAAAATTTGTATTTTATGTTTTTATTAATATTTTTTAATAATAATAATGTTGAACAAGTTCTGAATTTACTAAGCTTTAAAAAGTTTCAAATAAGTTTTTACTGATCGTTTTTTAATTTAATAATAGGAATTTCTTCACGAAAAAGGTTACGTCCATCGCGATTTAGCAGCCCGAAACGTTCTTTTAGCCGATCGTTCGCTGGTGAAGATTTGTGATTTCGGGTTGACGCGGTTCCTGGAGGAGGATCAACTCTATGCGATGCACAGCTCCGGAAAGTTGCCATACAAATGGATGGCCATTGAGGCAATAAATGATCAAAAATTTACCTGCGCAACTGATGTGTAAGATTTTTGTCTTCACATCGAAAAAATGTCAGTAAACTTTTTAATTCAAAAACATGTGCGTTTCAGATGGTCATTTGGAATAGTGCTATTCGAAATCATAACATTAGGCGGGGTTCCCTACCCGGTCATTGAAAATAAGGAACTTTTACGATATTTGCGGCGGGGCAACCGGATGGAATGTCCAGACAATTGTCCACCAGATCTGTAAGTTACAGTTCCATTTTTCCATTTGAAAAAAGCTAAAGTTTTCTTTTGAGGCAGTATATTTTGGCACTGTCTAGAAGTTGTGAAGTGAAATTGGGATGTGAAGTTTGTGAAGTTTGTTGAGTTTGTGAATTTGTTCTGCGCAAAATCCTCATTTCATATTTATAATAAAACAAATTCTAAAACATATATACAAAATAAACTGTAAAAGTGAGAGAATTATGGGCTTGCACTTGTACTTCGTCCTTGTAAATAGCAACCTTGAAAGGTTGAAAGGTTGGTTTGGGACATAGATTTATTTTTTACTATAAAAAATGTACCCCTCCATGAAAAAACAAACAGGAGATAATTTTCAATTGTTCTATAGCACTTTTTCACAAATATAAATATAAGGTAATGCTTTTAGGTAAAACTTATTATAAAATGCTTCAATTTCACAAACTTCACAAACTTCTCAACACAACTCCACTTCACAACTTCATAGCACTATAGACCGTGCCATATTTTTTGCGCCTACTTTGTTAGGTATTCTCTAATGATGGAGTGCTGGAAACATTCCGCACAAGAACGACCATCATTTCCGCACCTGAGAAAAAAATTAGAGATACTCCTCGAGGACGCCACCGGGCAGGACAATTATCTGCAGCTCAACACAAGTCGCGATTATTATGTACAGTCTGAGACTGTGGTAACAGCAACGGACCTCGAGGAGCCAGCGGTTGACAAACAAGTTGAGGAAGGCGAAGCGCCAAGCGCACATTGTCTGCAATTCATTGTAAATGAACGGGAATTTTAATATATATTTATATGATGTTAAGTAGTATTCGCGCAGTTTTTGACTGTTGCAGTTTCCTCTCCGTTGCAGAGAATTTAAGGAAAATTTTAAATGTCGATAGTACAAAAATATGTGTCTTCTTGGGAGTATTGGACTTCTCGTAAATACGTTCCATTATTGAATCAATTAACTGTCAAGTGAATTTTTGGCGATTTTGGCGATATGTTTTGGCATCATTTCCGAGAATCGGGCGGTATTGAACCTGGGTTAGCTAACTTTGGGCAAGCCCACAAACCAAACGAACCAAACTAACTGACTTGTCAGTCACAATCTCTCCCAGAAAGGGCGGGTTGAAAAAAAATCGTATGAAACCGGACCAATACCATCGGGTGACGGATCAACACGGCTACTATTACGACGACTAAACCCAAAAAATGGGTTTTGACATAGCCTCTTTTGACTACGTTAAAACAGACTGGAATCCAGTCAAATGGTCGAGTGTGAGGAGACTGGAATTTTCCATGATTTCCAACCTATTTACGACACTGGCTGACCTGACTGGAAGTCAGGCTGGATACAGCCAGAGTCCCCACGTGAAATTAGCATGAGTCGGTCCTGCACTGAGTTGGTTTCCACCCTAGGAAACACTAGTTTTTACAGCGATTAGACTAATTGGAAATTGCATTGTCCTATTGGCGTGCCTTTTATAAACCATGGTTCGAGATTGAACGAGATTCAAGCTGAAGCGGTAAGATGGCAAACTTTGGGAAAGTCAAACGGATGAGATAAGAGACCCCACTCCCGTTACAGATTTGCAGAGCAATCTTGAAGAAAAAAACTAAAGAAAGCACGTTTAGTTACAAGCACTGAATCTGAAACATCTGCTGAAAATAACTTATCAGCAATCTGAAGATTGAAATTTGAATTGGGAACTTCTTATACCAAGCATTCGAAGTCAAGTCTTTGTAACCCGTTGGATCTAGCCAGCTTCCACCCATCAACAACGACAGAACAGAAACGCAAATCCTCTGATCCCTCACAATACTAATTAGTACTCACATGGTTCAATAACAGACTAATTAGTCGCCATTTACGCAAAATGAAATGATATTTGTGAATAGCGACAGTGCAGCCGTCAATAAAATGTCTAAAAAGTCTGTCGAAAAGATATCAGCAAACAAGTGAAATGTTGAGTCATGCGCGTCAAAGCCAATGCCTGTGATTGGTCCATCCACATTTTTCGATTGCTGACAGCCCGGCTGCCTTACAGATCAACCTAATGCGATCAGCGAATTTCCGAAATTCACTGATCGGTTTTCCTTGACAGCTCCGACTGATCATTTGCTCAAACTTGTTTATCAAAACTTTCTTGATACATTTTGTTGATTGATGGCAAACGTTGACGATCGCACTCTCGCTAATGTTTAAGAGAACAAACACAAAGGTTAACTTTTTCAACGCCAGGCGAAACAAGACAACTCTGAAACTTAGCCACACGTTCTGCACACGGAATCAATCTCTCGCGTCAGATAAAACTTTCAAGAGAGCTGGGGGAAATCTAGGATGGAACCATGATGGAATGTGGATGCCTTGCACGAAGCGGTAAAGTTTCGAAAATATAGCCTATATTCTAGGCTGCATTATGACTGAAAGACAGGCTGGGCGCATCCAGCTTAGAATCAGGCTGATTACAGGCCTTTTTCAGGCTCGTAACAGTGTCCAGCTGTCGGAAGCTAGTCCCGTACGAATGTGTCAAAAATGGCCGAAAACGCGTTGCTATTTGCAAAAGCAAAAGGACTCACACAGGGAAGACATTTCTACTGATCTTCATCTCGCGAACTCTAAGATCAGCCAGTCTATAGAGGCAAGAGCAGGGAGAAGAGTTAAGGCAGGAGTAAGGCAAGACAGGGGCCAGAAAAAGACATTAAGATGCATTGCCCCGATGAGGAATACTAAGCCGGACACCCGGCTCGGCTCAGAGCTGCACATTCCGCGACAACCACAATTTCAAACAATTGTCGTCCCGACAATTTTAATAAAAAAATTAATAATAAGTTACATACAGGAAATAAATAAAGAGTGCGAAGAGAGAAATATAATCAAACGAAAAAGATTCCGGGAAGTGGCTTTGCCTTCTGACAGAGAATCTCTCCAGGACGACCGCCTTTTCCTCCTGAAGATGGCGCTCTTGTTCCACCAGACACAAGCCCAGCCCAAAACAGTTTCAAACAATCATCCAATCAAACATATGCCATGAAGCATTTTTTCTGGGGTGAGAAAAACACTGCATAAATAAAAGTTATAATTAAAGAATAAAACAGTAACAAATAAAACAAATACAAACTAAAATTTACATGATCAAAGTGGCTCTCTAGATATGCCATTAACATTTACTTCTAATCACAGACGAAATATCCACTTTCCACTCACTTAGGTTTCTCGTTGTCATGTTCAACAAGGAAGGAGTAGTGCTGGCCCATTTGACGATGGTTGATGATTCCAACCGATTGTTCGTGGTCATCGACGCTGGAAAAGACTTACGTAATATAATGTAAGAAACTTAGAATAAGAATAATTCATTCTTATAATGAATCATCCTCGTTGGAACCCGAGCTGACACTGTCCATGGTGGCGTCCGTTGTGACGGACTCCATAGTCGTATCTCCATCGTCAGGGGTAGTGTCCAACATTGTGTCACTCGCATTCGGCGGGTAAGAGTAGAGATGGAGATGGTCGCTAAAGAGGGTGCTCGCATCCAGGTTCTCGGTGTGGGTTACGACTGATGGGGATCGTGGACGGGGCGTGGAAGTCAGCAGTGGACTAACATAAAACTAAATATAAAACATATAACAAATAAATATAAAATATAAGCAAAAATATAATAAACAATTCCATAAGTAGAATCGAAAGTGAGGTACACTTGTTTGATTACGTGGGCCTCCGGCTTAGTCCATGGAGTAAGGACCAGTGTGTACAAAGTTTTAAAAATGAACATTTTAGAAAATCTGTATAAGCGAAGAATGGTGCTTCGACGACAAGGTAGGGATGGATTAAATAACGGTTCTGCTTGACCCCAGAGTAGGTCTGTACCGTTAAAAAAATATAAAAGTAGGTAAAATCGTTAAAGAAAGTAGAAAACCAAGTATATATAATATCCAGGTGTCGCGCTTTTATTTTGACGTATATTGCTTGAGTGGTTTTGCAACTACCTCACCTAGGACTAAGACGTTCTTCATGAAATTAATATTTTCAACGAGGGGATTTTGATGTTGTTCTACAGAGGTGAGAGCGCTGGAACATCCCACAAGCCGTTGCTCCTCGTACACATCTTTATGGGTGTGGCGAGCGACATGCGGACATAGTTTCCCAGAAGTGGACAGCAAGCATCGTGCTTTACATCCATGTTTATGGTTCTGAGATTAGGAAACAGCCTGCCAAATTGTGTTCATGCTGGGAGGAAAGACTTGTCTGGCCTGTCCTGTACTAAAACAAGTAGGGTTTTGAGGGTCGAAACTTCGAAAAAAAGTCCTCTTGCACAGTGGTTGTGCACCGTGCCTGTGAGAGATCCAGATAGATTCCAGATATCCTATTTCTGATCCTTTACTGTACCTCAACTTTGCGGAACTTTTTCATTGGACAGGTTTTGGTCCTATTAACTAACTGTTTGGCTGGCAAAAGGAGTATGTGAAATTTAGTGCATTTCACCCTTGTAAAAATGACTACTGCGAGTACTGCCTTACGCCTCAGTAAATACGATCAGCAAATTCACTGATTGAGTTCACTTGATAGCTCCGGCTGATCAATTGTTCAAACTCGTTCATCAAACTTTTTCGATACATGTTGCTTGATGATAAACTTGACCGTAATGTCTCTAGTATCATTCGTGCCGCAATCCAACAACACGTGCCCAGAAAGATATCACAGAAATGTCTACGTGTTATTATTCTCTCGGTCAAGGTCTTTCCGACTATTCAGGCGCAGATCAAGAAGGTCAAACTACTAGTATTCATTTTCGGACAATTCTTTTCCCTTCTAATCACTCATTAGCAAACAGGACTTTTATCAATAACGGATGTACTTAAACAAAGCACAGTTAAGGGTAGGACGATTCCACTGGCGCCAGCTCTTTATCTCGTCGACCCGAATTTATCAATTGCTGCTGGTAGTGCTGGGGCAATTGATGACGGTGCCGGAGGACCGAGCATTCGGTGCAGTGTGGACCACCAAAGTGACCGTGCCCAGTTGAAGGTCCACCGCGGGCGTTGGGGCAGGCTGCGCTCCGAAAGCGTTAAATTGCGATCGGGAAGCTGGAATTAGAATTGGCCTTTAGAAATTAGACATTACATACGAAAAGATATAATTAAAAATATTATTACCTATTCCTCGAGGCAAAGCGCCAGATGGGCAAAGGGGTAGACTGTCATCGGACTCGTCCGACGCACGGCAGTAAGAGACCTTGCAGTCTATCACGCCACCCAATGTCTGATCCACCGGCAATGCCAGATCAGTCAGCGTCAGCTCGTACTGGCGTCCCTCCCGAATGACTACACCGCTAGCGTGCACTTCCGGGATGTTCTTAATCATACTGCAAATATGGACAAAACTCGGATCTTTTGGACAAAATATATAATAAATTATACTTGTTGTATTATTATTAATTTAAATTATTATTGTTTATATATTAGGACATATATATACATATACCGATATAATAATAGTCATAATAAAACCCGTGTTTTGGGCTCTTCTGAGTTTATGTAACATATTTAGTATTAATTTAAACAAGTTTATCGGTTTGGAATTAGCGAAACGATTTGAAATATTTTGCTGTATGCTTAATTTAGTTTATTGTATTCTGTACGTGTTTTTTCTCCTTGTCTGTATTTCAGTATTATTCATTACTATTAATTAAAATTACTCCCGCTCTAATTTAGTATGTTAAAATACTAAATAAATATTAATAATAATAATGAATTTAAAAATATGAAATATGAAAATAATAAAACAAAATATTAAATACGTTTTAATATTTTAATACTAAAATATTAAAATATGATGAAACTGTCATATTAGAAAACTGTAAGACCATTTCATAAGAAGAGACATTTTTTTTTCGAAATCCACTTACCCGTTTTGTAAGAACGGCACAATGACGGGCAAGCCGAGACCGTTGGTCGCCTTGATCTCACAGCTATCCAGCCTGAAGTTGTGCAGGCCCTGACTCATTTCCATGGTGACCTTCATTCCAGTCGTGGTTCGCGAGGTCGATCCCCTAAAAAAGGTCAAAATGTCCCGCTTCAGAAATGGTCACAAGGGATGCGATATTTTACTACTTACTCATGGGTCCATTGAATACACTGGGAGACATTGCCACTAGAGCCGGAACTGGGGATGAGTATAACGGGAGGTGGGTTTTGCGGTGAGTCTCGGCACTGGAAGGTCACGTTGTATGATCCCGGCCAGTACAGCTTGGACTGGCTGCCGGGTACTTCGATCAGCTGCCGAACGAAGAGCAGTCCGCTGTGGATTGCACCACAGTCGGCCTTACCTAAACAGTAAATTTAAATTTATTTAAACAATTTTTAACCAAATTAAAAATATCAGCTTCAATTTTCTTCAACAGGTATTATTCGTTTTATTAGTAAAAAACCGAATTGTTATCTCAAGAAATACGTATTTTGTCCCGCACTTAAAGTAATCAAAATAACAATCGATATTTTAACGATTTAGCATTATGTTACATAATTATTTTGTCCTTAGAATTATATTTTTTAAGTCCCAAAATATACATTAATCATATTACATAATTATGTCATTACTAGCAATATTATTTTTATGGCCCCAAAGTATATATTAATCATTTTCTAAATTTATGAAAAATATTAGTTCAATTTTTTCAACAGATATTATTGTTTACAATGGTCGAAAAATCGAATTGTGATCCAAAGAAAGTCTTAAGTTGCCCCATTTAACAAGACCAAAATAACAATCGATATTTCAAAACGATATTTTATCGTATTACAGAACCATTCAATATATCGTTATTAGTATTATTTTTCAAGTCCGAAAATGTATATTACTCGTATCGCTTAATTATTTCATAATCAGCTTTATTTTTTAATTAATTAAAAATGTCATTCGCAAGGGTGATGTGAAATTTATTTTCTATTTCTGTAGTCATGTTCGTGCGCAATTTGCAATTGTTTACCTGAGTCGTTGCAGTTCGCGGCAGCGGGAATGGTGGTCAAGACGGAGTACGGACAGATCAGACTCAGGGTGCCACTTCCAGTATCATTGCGGCAGCCTACAATTTCAATGTGGCTGAGTTCTGAGCGGTTGAAACGGTCATCCGCCGTGACGATGATCTGGAAGTTTTCGGTTCCGTTGTGGCGACATTCGAGGCTGACCGAGGCGGAAATCTGCACTCGGTTGAGACCGGCATGCGCACGGTACAGCAGGCTGATTGGACTGCTAGCGAGAGTCACTTGGTTGACGGCCAAGACGGCCGGGGAGAACAGGGCGAGAACAATTAAGAACTTCATGATGTTGTCGGGGATAAGATGAAAAAATGTAGAATGGGAAAATTAAATTAATGAGGGAAAAGATGTTCCTCTGCAGGTTTTGTATGAAAATTTATTCCGGGGAGTATTCGGAGAATTTTTTGATAAGCTTCTCGGCTCGACGATTATTTGGTTTATCTCTTCATTGTGCTAAATATAAATTATGCGCCACCCGTTCGGAATGAATCCGGATAACAGAACAAATAGGAGGAACTGGCCAAACTGGCTGCAGGAAGTTGAACTTGAACTTGTAGACCCTGATAATGACATTAGTATAATCATGGTCCTACCGATTTTAGGTGTTTGAATGACTTTTACTCATAATTTCGGCAAGCTGGCGTTGGAATGTTCGCACTTCACGAAGCCTAGAATGCTGAGAGAGTGAATGAATAATATTACAGGTGTCGAAAGGCGTACAGTTTTAATAACTCACGGGGCAAATAAGCTTTGAGTATGTAGAAACAATCGAAAGTAAAATCTTACAGACAGGCCTTCATTAGAAAAATAAAAATTATACAAAACAAAATGTGGAGGTGTTGAGCATATCCAACCATCACATGAGAATCAGTGCAGCTTCGGGGGACGTGAGCGTGAATTATTTTCGATCCAGCGAGTGGCCATAACATGGCATTGGTCGTGATCAGGGGATTCTGGCTGTTGATGAGGTAGTGAAGCCTTTCGGATTCTCGCACGCAAGCCAAGTGCTAAAATGGGAACAAAAATTGCTTTTATTTTATTTTATTTGTATTATTTTATTTATTAATAAATTTGAAGACGACAGACTGTTTAAATATTACTAGCTGTAACCTCTTCAAGGGTTGCACTTTCCCCAGTGACGTTCAGTCGCTGAACGAGGACCACAATATCATTTTCCATGGTCAGGTAACCCAGTACTTGACAGGAACTGGACTGAATGAGGCGTTGCAGTTCGGTGATCAGTTGTCTACTAGTAATGGTCAAAACATTTCGTTCGGCCAGACGATGCAGTCGTCGCTTAGAGAACAATATCCGAAGAGCTCCAGCTGAAATCAAGATATTATGGTTTAACACGTGCCTATCCTTTTTGGGAACTTGAAATCAATTGGAAGGGCCATGACAAGAAAAGAACAAAATTATGCGGACGGACACAGCCACGTCAGACATAAGGTAATGGATTAGAATAAGAACAATAGGTACATTAAAGGAAGAGAAGAGATTAAATAGAACAGAACAGAATAAAGCAAAAGAGAACAGAAAAGAGCAGAACAGAACTGAACAAACAAAAAATAAATTAGAACCAGACAGTAACGTACAGAATGGTAGAGAGCGGAACAGAATAGACAGAATGAATTAGAAAATAAGAGAACAGAAAAAACTGCAAATTAACTTAGGATAAAAGCGTAAGTACGGTGCAGAGCAGTGGAAGAAAGAACAGAATAGGCAAAATGAAATAAAACAAAGAGAACAGGACAGAGCTAAACTAAACAGAATAAAATAAAATAAAACAAAACAAAGCAGTACAATACGGTAGAGTACAGTACTCACCACACACAGAGCAGCAAGCATCCGGGGGAATAACGTTAACGCAGTTTGACAGGACCCGAGGTGGGCAACGCTTTTCCACTACCAAGCAAGTGTTGAGCAGTCCTTTTTCTAAATAAAAAAATTATGTTTTTAACCCCAGCAAAGTCTTCAATAAGTTTGAAAGCGAACTAAATTATTCTTACCGATGCGTCCGCCAACGGTGATACAGCGTCCCTTGTAGTCCGTTCCAACACGATCAGCCAAGGCAGCACATTCAGACTCAAAGGTCTCCGAATTCTGGCCACAGACGTGTCCATATGAGGAACAGCCATTCAGGCACTTTCCCATATAATGAAACCGACGGCCAGCCAGCAGCAGACTGCACAGGTTCGAGTGTTCATTTCCATCCGTGTCGCACGCAACGTCTATCGGCTGTTCCGAACAGTTCGTTTTTATATCGACTGAAAAGTTAAAAAATGCTCTCATCATGTGACAAACAACCAGACAGGCAGACAGACAGGCAGACAGACAGTTTGTGCGGATTTGCAGCACGATTCGACGGTAGCAGGAATTCTGGCTACTTTGGAGTTGTACAATGGCTAGAATAAATCCACTGGCTTCATTGGCATATCACAATATACGGTATATTAGACAGACAGACAGACAGACAGACAGACAGACAGACAGAATAGATTATTCCATTACCGCAAGTGTGTTGTTGGCAGGGATTCTGATGAGCAAGACAGACCTCCGACCGTTCCACGCACCAATGATCCGGGCCGCAGTCGCTGTATGGACAGACCTGCTCCAGGGAACAAATCCCTCCCTTGAAGTGATATTCGCTCAATCCGGAACACCGTGCGGAACACTCCGTTGGGTAGGTCTTTCCATTTAGGCCGCAAACTCGGTTAAAGTCGGTCGGACAACTGCAGGGTAGCCCAGTCAGGGCGTTTCGTTCTTCATCACGCTGGGCTTCGGTGAGGCAGTAACCGGCACTGCAGATAAGCTCCCCGGCTAAGCAGACGCAACGACTGCAGGACCTTTGAAACGACGACCCATGATCTGAAATAGTTGATTTCCATTTCATGCCAGAATTATAAATTTATAAATTGGATATACATAAATTTCTTATTAAACATAAATATTAAAGAAAATAAGACTATTAAACTGTCTGTGGAATAATTAGTCATGTGGAATCATATATTAGAAAATAAACAAACTCTTATTTTAATTCACGTGTATTTGATCCATTAAGCATTCCGACTTGGGAAGATTTTCAGAAGTGGAACAAAAATAGCTTCGATTTATGTTTTCTAATAGAGCTATAATTTCAATAATTTTCAAACTTTATTGTATCAAATAATCAGGGAGAATGAAATCTTGAATCTGTAAAATTTTCATTTTATGGAAAGGTTTATTTTGAAGAATTTTGGCAATGCCGCTCACAAATTTCATGTTGAAATTACTTGGCCTTAGCAAAATCTTTTTGGGAGATAGGGGCGGAGCTATGGCCATTCTCAAGCTTGACTGAGAATTTTGAGAATTTATGATAATTCGGACATCAATACCGTAGTGAATCGTATTGGACCAGCAGCCATCCGGCAGATCACAGAATCCCATATCTTCACAGCTCGTCATCAGGCCTTCCCTGGTGCAAGTGCAGACTTTGTAGCAGACCCGTTCGTCTGCTCCCAAATACGGAACAACGACCTTGTCTTCCGGCGAAGCAACGTAGAGGGCCGTTCCGTCTTTACTCGATACCACACAACCAGTCGAGCACTCGTACGTGGAATTTGCATATCTTTCGCTCTCCCGACGGACATCGCAACGCTCATTCGGCTGGCAAGGATTGGGATGGCAGGGCGTGGTCGAGAACTCCTGCGGCAGGGTAAGGAAATGTTCCGACTTTTTTGACGCAGAAATTTCCAGTCTGCTGCAAATGGTTGTTGTATTCTCCATCACCCTGGCAGTGGATGGGAAAAGGCTTGCACAAATTTCGGCCGCATGGAATTGGGAACCCTCTTTCAGGCAACCGAAGACCAACTTCACACAATCCTCACTGAAAATATAGAATGTATATTAACGCATGAATAACAATTAACAATCAAAAGTTTTAAATTAATTTAATTACAATGAGTTTGAAGTACAATTTAACTAAAGATTAAATACAATGTACATGGCCTTCAAATATGTCACCGGAAACAACAACATGTAGTTTCAAGTAAAATAAATTTAATCAATTTGGAATTCATTGTAAAAGACGATTTTCAAAAGTCGGAAATTTATAAGTTTAATATTGCATCTAAATTTAGACAAAGTTATCATATAATATGATATCATATCATATAAAGTAATCATATAATATAAATAACATATTTCTAGCACAAAGATAGGTCTAATGTCGCGGGGAAAAAAGTTTAAGATTAAGCACGTACTGGCAGAAAGTTATATCCCAGTTGGATATATCACAAGGCTGAATATGCTGATTGCAGATGATTCCGCGCCATGTCTGTGAGCATTCTTCTTCATGGACCTTCAAAGTGACTATTGTGCCGTTCGGTAAGGCCAGCTGTCCTTCCTTTCCCCACTGCTCGAACTTTCGTTGCGCTCGTTTATCACTTTGTATATCACAGGAACGGAAAGACATGTCGGAGCGGTCGTTAAAATGGCTGCAGAACCCCAGAGTCGGGCAGCCCGTTTGGCAAGGCAAAGAAACTAACAAAACCCCCAAACCTTGAATTTTTAATGACGTTCAGTTACATCTATCAAACTTGTTTGCTAAACGAACTCATACCATCACGAAAGCATGAACGTAGACTGAACTCCAGATTATCCTCCAGACAGTCCCAAAAAGCATCGTCGAAATTGCCGGTCGACAGATCCGGATCATGAAACTAAATAAATGACAATTTTATGAAACACCTCTGCTCTACCTCAAAGTATTACGAAAGAATTCCCTTAAGACTCTCTTAAAAATTAAAATAATCGTATAAATTCCACTAAATATTTAATAAAATTCATGGATGATAATCTTTTAAACGATTTCTTCATAATTCTTCACTCCTAAAAAACTTATTTACTGTATGACTCTCTAACAAATGAATCAAATAAAAGACAAAATACCGGAACCAGTCTTGTACATGCGGCCATTTTATGTAAGCTAAAATAACAGCTTTTAATTATTCGAAATTATTTTATTTTGCAAACTTTGGGGACCATTCAAATAAATAGCCTTCATTTTTTTTAAATTGACTTTTAATAAAATTAACACCTACATTAAAACAAGCTATTCGACAGCGAGAAGTGGCAGCTTTTAGACAGCAATGCAGCTTCATCGTGTCTGGATTGGGTCGCTGCTTCGCCGCGATGAACGATGTGCTCTTCTCTGCATCTAAACTTTTCAGCAGACAAATCCAAAAGGCCTCCGTGGGATCAGGAGGTCCACATCCCGAGGAAATGAGAATCTCAACTGCTCGGATGCCAGACAGCTCGTTGCTGGAAACCTCCATACAAGCCGCCCGGCAAGCCTGATTGAGTGATGCGTTACAGCAACTTTGGCCTGAGAGAAAAATAACGTCAGCCAAAAACTTGCAACGATTCCAAATTAAATTATTATATAACTTTCCTCCGTACATTCCAACGGATGCTCAGGGGCTTTGCCGAGTCCCCAGGCGCAGTGCACAACCTCCGAGGCCTCACTGCATTTCGGATGGAGAAGAATGAGGTCGCTGTAGGAGAATTCCGGCGGACTGACGGACGCGGGAAGGAGTTCCATGCAGAAATTGTGGCAGCCCACGTTGCTGGAAGAGCTTCCGTTGCGGTGAGCAACAAAGCCGCAACACTTTTCCGCGTCTGAAAAATGCAACATCTTTTTTTAAGTTGACAAAATGAATTAACATTGTTATTTTGGTAGTATACCGTCTCTGGACTGGAAACAGTCGTAAAGCCCACTCTCCTTGCTGGACCAGCAGACCGGTTCCAGTTCGTAAACGGACTGTGCCTGTGCATAAAATTCTCCATCAAACCAAGAAACACCCGAAAGAAATAGCTTCAAATCAACATTGCAAACGATTTATTTAACATATTTTGTCATAAATTTGAATAACTGCTCGGAAACATTGCACATTTTTTTTCAGTTTTATATTTGAAAAATCAAATATGATTTGACCAGAAATTTTTTACTTTTAAAAGCATAAAAATGTACGAAAACATTTCAACGCTTATTTTTCAACTTGATACGTAAGAATAAAATGTTGATTGTCCAGACAATTTTTTTCTTTTGAGAGGCATGAAATGATGTGAGAAATGACTCGGTAGTTTGTTTTAAAGCTGATCATTTTTCTCAACAAATAGCCGGGAGAGTAATTAAAAAAGGGAACAACTATTCATTTTTAGTTTAAACCGGTCTATGTTGCAATATACCAAAGGATAAACAACTTACATAAATACAGGCAACTCTACAGCGAGGGTCTTTTGCAAACACACAGCACTCCCGGCCTGGCCAATTAGAACCCCTTTGCAATTCTGTGAGAAAAGAATTAAGTTGATGGGATGCATTAAACTCTTAGTTAGCAGTGCCATTCGATAATCGATCAAGAGGAGGCACACGGTCACACAGGGAAGACAAATACCAGCAAAGAAAACAGCTTTTAGGCAAAGTAGTCTGCTATGCATATGTACCTCTTGTCGTGTTGTTGAAGCACCGCATAAAGTCCCACTGAAAAGGTGAACAATTTGGATGGTCTCTTTTGTGTTAAAATGCCCCTTTAAAAGGAACAATATTCGAAATGTCTAATAAATTTCCTTAATTTAAATTTGTGTATTAGTTGAGCAAAGAGTGAAATGTTTTTAGGCGGAATATCTGAAGAGTTTGGTAGCTTCCAATTGAATTTGCCTCAAGAGGTTTCCTCACCAAGTACTTTGTGCTCTCGCAGTGCTGCTCCAAATGAGCTGTGAAGAGCTGATGACGTTCGGGCTTCGTGGCCAGATCAATAAGGGTAATCTAGGGAACACAAGAGATAAAACGCGACTGTTAAATCCTTGGCCAAGGCAAACCAAAGACTCTTCCTTCCGGTGCTGACAATCTTTCTCTACTTTCCACCGCCGCCGCCGACAAACAGCATCACAAAAAATGCGGTCTCCCAATTTCCGGTACATGCTTCTTCCCACTGCCGAACAAGCGCCGTGTAATTGCCAAGACCATGGAATTGGCAAAAGCTTTTACATGAAACCCGGCATTACTTTCCGTCGGATTTTAAATTGCTTTTTTTATTGGAAACAGGGAAAGATGAAGGAATGGGCACGATCGATCTACTCTCATTATGTGTCTGATTAAACTGGGCGTGATAAGCCCTTTGTATCGTAGATACCAACCACCAATTCAGCTACGTACATACATAGTCAAAGTATTTGCGAATTATAAATATTTAATCTTCGTTATAGTTACGCGGTTTTTGTCGGTCTCAATAAATTTATAGATAGTTTTGCATTCAGAAGTACAAACGTTTCACCTTCTGCTGATTGTTACGAAGTGAGCTTTTATATTAATGAGCGTGTTTGTTCTGTCTTGATGCTGCTACCGGGTAGAGCATTACTATGCCCATAAAAGCACCATTTCCTGAAGTCGCGGCATTTTGGTTTTTACTTATAATTTTATGCTATATCTGGCTTCAATTTTACAAATGGGTTAAACTAAATACTTGTATTAAATTTATCGACATCTGGTTATACGGATTCCACTCAAGGACATGTTCGAATTTGAATAGCTCCGATTCTGAATGTGTAAAAGTACTTTTCTGTCGACGCAAAATGCATTAATTAAAATTTAATTTAGAATGAAATAGTGTTCGAACTACTCTAATTTTTCATTTGACATAAATCTTTCATATAAAAACACCAAAATTGACTTACCCTGTTGTTTTATGCATTTCTATATTTATTCTCACTGGCCTTTGAGGACTGTCCAATGGGATTATTTTTATGGGTGGTTTTTGTATTATTTTGCAGTTAGCTGTGCTCACCTTGAGGCAAGCAGTGCGACAGTTTCCGGAGACGTTTTCGCAGCAGACAGGATCTACAAAGAAGCGGAAAGATAAATCAGCGCTTACGTCAGTGGTAAGAGTAATGGATGTTAAGCCGCTTATTTGTCCCTGGCAAAAATATATGTGTTTATTCTAGCGGATACCATATACACACACACATACACAGTAGTGTAACCAGTGCATTTACATGCTTGAAAAGGCTTGCCCAATTTGTTTAGTCAAGCGTAACGACGCCGGGAGGAGAAAGTGTACTTTGTCTATTCCGGAGTGGGAGCGCACATCCCGCTGCGGCAATACGTAATCGATAATTCTTGATCGAAAGCGCAGTTGTCTGTGTCATAGATACCATAGACTGACTGGCTCCTCCCGGCACTTTCTTAAAAGAAGAAGAAGAATTACCGAATAATCGATTTCACGCTTGCATTCATTAGATTAATCCCAATGGTTGTTTTTATGCTCCTTCAATTGCGATTTTATTAAATCAAAGTCTAGCAATTACATGTAGAATTAATTTTACTAATTGATATTACATTACTTTACATTTAAATTTGTAACTAACTTACTGCACAGAGTGTAGATGTATATCAAAAGTGACCTAACGGTCGACCAAGAACAGACAGATCCACTAGACGGTTAGCAATCGAGGAAACATAATCGATATGGATGACTCCGGCGGTCCACAACAATATTTCACTACTCATCAGCAAATATTAGTCTAATTTTAGTAAAGGTATTTTTAATTCTAAATCTAATGAAAAGAAATAATTATAACACTGATGATCTACAGTCCTTGTGCTTTTTTGGGTAGAAGTGAGACATAAAATGACATTTTAAACAAAGTCGTCTCTGCGTTAAAGTGTTAAATGAATATTTTAATGTTATAAAGGAGCCACAGGGCTATAAGAACGCTACAAAATTACAATTAATTGATTTTCCAAAACAAATTTAGTACTTGGCATTGAAAGGTATGACCAGCGAAACACTACTCAAATACTGTGTGGAACTATTTTCAAATGTACGAAAATCTGGGTTTTCAAAGACTTATATACAAGTACAACGGAAACGCAATCTAAAACTAATATATATTTCTAAATATAAACAATTTTGCTGCAGTAAAAGTTTGATTTAATTGAGGTTTTTCTACAAAAACAATGAGCGCTGAAAGAATTGTGGCCCATTTATTTCACAATTGAAGATCCTTACAGATGCCTTCGGCGTCGACGAAACTCCAGTGTCTAGTAACGCAGCATACGATGACAGTGAAAATGAGCGGTAGTCCACCGCGACTCATTTGAGAGTGAATGTCTCGGGATGGAACGGACAATAAAAAGTGTCTATTCGGGCGCGGCGACCCAGTGTCAAAAAAAAACGGACTCTTAGCCCGTCATGTCAACGAGCAAACAACCTCGCCGCAAATAATATATGGAAGAAGTGATGGAGACGTTAGCGTGTCATATATCTATCCCCTGCACGCCGTAAAATGAATATGAGATTTGAGAAATGATTGCCCAAAGCGAGAGGCAGGCAAAGGGTTCTTTAGAAAAACGACCGAACCATCTATAAGTGTAGTGAGTTAGAGAATGGGAAGTTCAATCAGCGGGAAACACGGTTTATATGGAAGAGCTCTTCAAGAGGGACGGGGACGAGTCATGCCGCTTCACGGCGGAGGCCGTCAAGTGGAATTTATCGATATATATGAGAGAACACACACAGGAAGTTGGGGACCTCTTGCGTACTTTCTTGAGTTGGGGTATATCTGTTCGGGGTCCGGGCGAGTCACTACTGATTGCTACTGAACGACGTCTTTGATCCATGCCCGTCTTCCCGTTGACAGTTCTTTCGCATGTCTTGCTAGTACGATTACGAGCAGCATCAACCTCAACGCTCTAGTACTACTGTAGTACGAGAAATCCAGCTTATTCATTCCTAGTCATGTCTTCTCATATAGGAAACTCAGCATATATGTATCGAAAAATGCACTCTTCTCAACTCAGATTCAATTGGAGATTCAATCTCATTCCGAATTCAATTTTACATCGATTGGTATCACCTGAATATTTCTGAAAAATAAAGGAGCAAAGCTTTGCATGCTTTTCGAAAAAGACTGGAATTGTGGGCGTTTTTTTCCAATAGAATTTGCCCACAGCTCCTCCGTCCTCGTATTTCCAAAAATTATTTGGCTAGCAATCTTTTTCAGATTCAATTCTAAATGAAAAACATGGCGACGAAGTATGCATAATTGTGCATACTTGTGTACATGGCGTTTGACTGGAACCTCGGAAGCTCTACCGGTATGGCTGACGGTCGGTCCGAAAGGCTAACGAGCATTTCGAATAGCAGATGGTTTATCTGGCATGTCTGAGGGTCCGTCAGTCTACAGTAGGTCTGTCATACTCTATAGACTGCAGTTCTGACGTTCGTATTTGTTAACATGATTTGCAGGTCAATATTTCAAGATTGATTCTCATGTTCCTCATATTACTCACTTGTATATCTGTACTCGTACTGTAGTAGTTCTCGTATTTGTTCTGTACGAATAATGTTGCTGTATCGATTGAAGAATGAGCGTGTTTACATTGTAGCCATGTCTGTCCGGTAAGGATGGGTCTTGGAAGATCGGTTCGAGACTCGACTTCTCGCTTTGATTTCTAACTTCTCATCAGTCTACTTTTCAACGTCTTGTGATCTTGGCTTCTCTCCATTTGTTGTGCGAATCATAATTGCGAAAAGAAGTATTCGTATTCTTGTGTATCTTGAGGTTAACAGGAACTCCACGTTCTCAAAGGGAGAATAGGTCGTCTCACAGTTCGTGCCGTGAACGTTTAGTATCGATGCTGAACGATCAATCGGACCGACACTCTGGCCGTATGTTCCGTAAGAAAAGCCGAAGGCAAAAAGGACGTACGCCGAGGTCGAAGGACACTACATGTTCGCTCCGCTGGCCTTTGAGGCTACCGGTAATTGGAGCATGGAAGAAAAAGAACTAATCGCCGAATTTGGTAAACGAATTACTAACCGGGCCGGCAAAAAGAAAGCCACTGGTTTTTTGCGTTGAAAGATCAGCATTGAAATATCACAACGTAAAAAGCAATAAGAAATTCAAGCTAACTCTTGAGTTTAATAACAAAATTATTTCATCCAGCCCATGGGAAATGTTTCTGCTGTAAATAGCACTAACCTCCAGATCCGAGGGCTGGATGAAATGTTTTCTGTCTCAAAAGTCTTAAACAGTAGTTTTTGCGCCATCTTTTTGTTGTTTGAAAGTACGTGCCTATTTTATTTTTCTAGTGTGATTCTAGTGTGATTGCTGTCTTCGTCAATAGAATGAAGCAATAGTCGGACGGACGGTTTACACACTGTCAAGGTCACATACAGGCATGCTATGAAATTCAGGGCACATTTGAGCACCGGGTGCACGATAGGGGGCGCTCGTACATCCTTTGTTGACCGCATGAATGAAATCTCTGACACACTAGAAAGCAGTGCTTGAGCAATGTTCTCGCTCAAAGCCAGCGGGTTCCCTCTGCTAAATTTTTCACACAAAAAGACCCTTTGAAAGACTTACCCAGGTACTCATACTAGGCCATATCAACTGAAGTTTTCGGATAAGCCTCGAGCAAAATGTTTTTGTGTGTGAGTTCGAAGTTGGATGCCCAGAAGCTCTACACTGGTTAATTGTTTCATAGTCACAAACGTCTCAAGACGACAGACAACCATCTTCTTCTTTTGCTCCCAACTTTTGCTGACCAATTGTAGTAGAACCATTGTCTGTTAATTGTCTATTTAGGTCTAATTGTCGCAGCATTCTGGGGTTTTTTTCATCAACTTTTCCACACTTTTGGAGCAGCAGTCATGTCGGAGGTTTATTCCGATTTATCCAGCTATCCAGGCCAGCAGTCCGCGTCGAACGTCTCCATGCCCGAGGAACCCGCTGGTAAGTACTAATACTCATGTACCCACGCGGCAAAAACCTCAGGCCGACCGACAAAATGGGGTGGTCGGAGTTTGAGCCAATTTCTGCCAGTGCGTGCAGCTGTTTCTCACATTGCTTGATTCATTGGTTCAACACCAGTATTACGGGAATGACAAACTGACGCAAAAAATTAAAACAAAACTCTACTTCTCAAAAATCCTTCTAATATTAACCGGAAAATTACAGTCTGAGTTCCACATGGATCACTAGAAAAATACTGAGCATTTAATGATGGATGCGAGCGCCTTTATTCTTAATGACAGCCTTCCGTCGCCTGGAAATCCCATCGTAAAGGTTTTTGCAGAGTTCGGGTATGACGATCTCATTCCACAGCACGCATTGGCCCAAATGGCTCAAACTCCGACCACCCCATTTTGCTGGGCGTCGGTAAAAAGTCGGTTTTAATTCGGTCAGCCTAAGATTTTTGCCACGTGTGTCTATATCCTTTTATACTCGTACTCATACTCATGTATATATCTTTTTATTATATCTTTTATTATATCTTATATATTGTTGTAGTCATATATTATTATACTCATCTACTATACTTATTTGTATTATTATACTCATATATATACCTTTTCATTCTATCTTTCATTCTGTCTTTTCTTATACATTTTTTATACTCATGTATATATCTTTTTAGTTAGAAAAATATAGTATATTAAAAAATAGTAATCAGAGGAGATTTCCCATACTTTAAAATAGACAAGATAAACCCAGTACCGAATAGCTTTATTTAAAAAATAATGTTTTCTTGCAGAACGAGTTAACGTGGAAAGATTCGATTTCGCTCGGCACCCGCTTCTCCTGGGCCTGGGGGATTCGCAGTCGAACAAAGCAGCCGACGCGAGCACTAGTCCAATGGTCTTTTGCAGGGTGTGTAATTCGAAAATTCCACTGGAGGGATACGACTTGGATGAGCACTTTATCGTCAAGTGCAGTCAGTGTAAAGAAGCCACGGTAAATAATTTGCATTTAATTCTACAGCATACAGTTCTCCAACAAAAATGTCACCCTTTAGTAAAAGGACAGCCTCGAGCATTTTGGTTTTTCTGTCTAGCCGATACGACCAGCGCCGCATGGTGAGCGGTACGTTCGATGTGTCTGCAACTGTCTCCTCATATGCCGACAGTCCGCAAACAAAGTCGCCTGCCCCAGGCTGAATTGGTAAATAAACCGTTCGAGTATCGAAGAGCAATTATAAAATACTTTTCAGTAAACCCAATTGAAATTGAAGCTTTTTTTAAATAAAAAGGAATACTAAACTGTTTTAACATAGAAAATTGCAAGTGTCTTCCTTTCGCACCTCGTTCTGCTATTGGCAGCATCTTTTCAACCTGTAATAATTTTATTTTTGACATTGTTTTAATTACTAATAACATTTGACTACAAAAATACTTCTACATTAAGTATAGGCTAAAAATCGAAAATGAGACAAAAAAGAAACAAATGAGAACCACTAAAATAGACACTGTTTTATACTGTAAATGCAGTATATAATCCGTTTAAATCTCAGTTTCAAAGATCGATGCAATTTACATTTTTGCTTCAATCCTATTTAGTCATTCAGAGATAAAATAAATGTTAAAAAAGACGAATATATGATAAAATTAGCTGAAATATTATTCTTAAAAATACACTTGCAGCTGAGTTTTTTTAACATCACAAGCTAGCTAAATTTTTAAGTGATATTATATTTTGGACAAGGGGATGACCATAGTGTAGAGAGGTGAAAAGGAAGGAAATTACAATAGTGATGCCTTTTAATTTAAGCGAGAGAATAGTTTTTTCGAATTTAATTTTCGTAATAGTTTGAAAAGTAAATTTCGGTCTATTCATATATAAACAATGTAATCAATTTAATTGAAATTGTTCCGTAGTTTCTGTTCGATGTTGCTTACACGTATTGATATAGTCAAAGGATCATCACCGTAGTCGGAGAAGGCGGCGCAGGTGACAAAAACGGAAAAGGCATGACAGCGACCCAGCCCCCGCCGGGTACTTGCCGTATTACCTGCGCCCATTGTCAGCAACCCTTCATTTTCAACATCAAGAACAATTCCCTAGTAAAGTGTCCCTGCTGCGGCAACATTTCCGCCGTTGACGACGAACACCACCGTGATCAGATGCGTAAATCGATAATGCTATCAGTGACGTTCTTCATCCTGACTGTAGTCATAATTTTTGTAAATGCTCTGTCGAACCATCGGTTTGCCGGAGACCTTGCGCTGTACGTTGTTCTTGTAGCTATCACCGTTCTGGTTAGCGTTCGACCTGTTGTCGCTTTGAGAGTGAAAACCAGCAGAACTGATGGTCGAATTTAGACCGAATCTATAAATAAATTCGTTTGTAAAGAGTTCAAGTCTTCAATGTTCCGAAGAAAGAGGCTCAAAGCCGCCAGACACAGGCAGACAGACTGACTGACTGACAGACAAACAGACAGACAGACAGACAGACAGACAGACAGACAGACAGACAGACAGACATGTAAAAACATTGAACTGTGTTTGTCAACGTCAAACTGCTCGAAGCAGGAAGGCGGCACTTTACTAAGTGCATGTAACAGTGAGTACATGTAGAGGGACAACAGAAATTTGTTTATTGGGATATGAATGGAGCCTTACCGGAAATGCCGAACCGGCAATAAAATGAATAGCCTGCTTGTCGAGCCCGGTCCCCGTGACAGACACCCACCCAGGTCTTACAATTTCAATCGAAGAGGTGCGAGAGTGACTACCTTGCAGACCGGCGTGAGACTTTTATTTGCTCTACAAATTCACCTTCGATTTTCTGAAACCGCAGCTTCTTTTATCGATCGGATTCTTCGATCGGTACTGACATTCACTTACTGTACTTCATCAAAAATGATTTCTATAACTGCCGCAGATTCCGTGTCGTGAGCGTGCCAACCACACCTTCCGGATCCGTCAAGCACCAGAAGCAGCGATAGCGAACATGAGTTTAGGTCAGAACTGACATTTTGGCGACTCACCAATTGGGCCAACCTTTCTGCTATACTGACCGGATCAACTACAATTTAATATGTGCTGCGTCTGTTGCCCTTCTTCTACCCGAGACATCTGTCTGGAAGAGTTACGTCTTAAAAACTTCCTCCTACATATAAGGAATCCGTTGCTGTTCACTAGATCACAGGTAAAAACTTATAATGAACGTAAAATTTGTTTGAATTTACGGACAATCTTACTGACATATAAGTTGAAACCATTTTGCAGTGGAGCCGCTTTCCCAATTGGGTTTTCAAAGCCTGGAAGGTCATCCTCGCACTCTATTTTATATCATGGCTGGTGGTTAGCCTGGAGCATTTCAACCGGGATTACCCGCAGTCTAAAACCGACAAATGGATGGTTTATTTGACCCACTGGACGTATCTTCTTTTTACATCGTACCTTCTCGTTAGTGCAATCAATGCCTGTGCGCATGCTGCCAGCTGTGGACGATATGGTGCGTATTGAATATAAAAACATAAGCCAAAGACAGGCACACCGCCAGATAGACAGACGCGAAGGCAAGCAAACAGACACACAGACACGCGGACGGAGTAAGGCAAGCAGGCAGGCATTCAATCAGACAGTCAGACAAACATGCAGACAGACAAATGTGTTTGTATTAAAAGCCGGAATATCCAGACATAGTCTGAGTCAGCCATTACGTTTGTAGAGCATGCCTGTCACACTTGGGCTTTCAAATTTCAATGGCTGTTATGGAACATCGCCGCACCCGCCACAACTGTCGTTGTCCTCCTCTACTGGTCACTGCTCTGGCCGAACGCCAAACCGAAACCCACCGACCCTCCTACCCACACCCCATCCGTCATGAACATTCACGTACACCTACTCAACGGTCTCATCCTGCTTCTCGATCAAGCCATTCACGCTATCCCCATGCGTCTGCTTCACGTATACCAGCCTGTCGGTTATGGCGCTTTCTACGCGGCCTTCACGGGCGTCTACTTTGTTGTCAACGGTACGGATCCCTTAGGCGAGACGGCCATTTACGGTTTCCTCGACTACAGGAGTAACACGAAGATTGCCATCGGTGCGGATCTTGGGGTAGTCTTCGTGGTACTCCCGTCCGTTTGGGTCTTCTTATGGGTGCTACACAAAATCAGGGTGGCTGCCTGGAAGAAGTGGGATCCTTCGCCGTCGGAGCAGACCTTTCATGTTAATCCTGCCTTTCAGGCTGAGAAAGAAGACGCCATGGAGCAAGAGATGCCGATGGAAAATGGAGTTTATGTGTTGAAAATGTGATAGTCACGAAAGGTTCTATCCGAAATTTAGACTCGTTTAGCACGACCCTTGCACTCAAATTGCCTCAACAAATTTATTTTTGTCTCGCGCACAGCCCGTTTGCGACCTTCATTATTCATGGGAGATGAGACACTTTCAGATTTCTGTAGATCGAAACTGGCATTCTCGTGTTGTTTTCTGATGGGTTTTTTTATTTATTGAAATGTAGCAACTTGTACTGTCTTTATCTCGTTGTCACTCGCATTACATACGGTAATGTGAAACTATCTTTTCATTCTTCTCTGCCCTATGAAACTCTCCAGTGAGCTGGTTTATTGGGCTCACTTGGGGCATTTCATTCAACTGCCACATTCAGAATTATTCTGAAATATTTTTTTATTTAGAGCTACTATAGTATGAAATAAAAAATTATTTCGTCTGTAAAGTCAGGCAGGGTTTATCTGGTGATATTTTAAAGTTGGGAAAACGCTGGAAGTTTCCAGTCTTCTTTATTTTCACTGTAAAAATGGTGATTTTTAGAGCTACAAAAAATATGATTTACAATCATTTTTTGACAGTATTCCATTTTAAATTTAATTTAAAACTGATTTGTATCAGCCAAAGAAAGTCCGAAGCCAGTGGGCGGAGCTAAAGACCAAAACTGGACAACTTCGTTCGAATTATCAGTCCTTTTTGAAATATACCCAGAACTCCACCTCCTGATGTCCGAAAAATATTTGGATGATGCCAATCAACTTAAAATTGAATTTAAAATGGAACAGTCTTAGAATAATTGTTTTTAAATTAGTCTTTAAAACCACCATTTTTACCGTAAAATGAAGGAAATTGGAACCTTCCTTTGTCAGTCGAACTTTAACAGCGGAACAAATTTTTGTATTCATCACTGAAGTAAGTATAAATAAAAAAATAGTTTGAAGGGATTCTGAATTCGGTAATTGAATAATGCCCGAAGCAGGTAAATCTTTTTGGGTGCTGTAGAGTCTCGACCCATCCGTGGTACTTTTTGGACCCTCAGTAAATCAGACCTGGTAGACCAAAACAACTTCTACGCTTCAATCGATCATTCAAATCTGAACGGCGGAAGCGATCAAGGGTCCTTTTTCTTTCTTCTTCGACGTAGCGATTACGACGGCCCATTTTTTAATGTTGAAGAAAACGCAAAAAACCAGCACAAATCAATGAATCGATCGCAGAAAGGAAAGATGAAAACTGTAACTGTGAACTGCTCACGCAATCAATCAATCGACACGCGCGGTCTTGTGGTTCGCAGATCTTTGCAATCAATTAAAAACGGGTTGCTCTTCACTGTGCGATGACGTAGGCACTACGGATGGGTCGGGACTCTACAGTATACAATTTATATGCCATATATGTCGCAACATCCCATGCAAATATAATAATGTGAAATTCCAGCCTTGATAATTCCCTCCAAAGACAAATAATATTCCACATCATCATCAGTAAGCGCCCAATCCGGCATACTTTCCCACCTGCGCGCTCTCCGAGTCTTCATTGTAGACCTCCGGCCGAGTGTCCTTGAAAACGCACTCAATGGCCAACCGTGCGACCAGCAGCAGCGCGGTGTAGTAAAAGAGCCCCCACAGGAAGCCCTTCATGTGTGGGACGGTGCAGTGCTTGCGGCAGAAATACCGCAGATGGTAGCATCCCATGGTGTAGTACACCAGAATGGTCTGTGCATACATCAACGGGACCGTGACGACCTGGGAGGTGCGTGAAACGTCGCGGGTGTGAAGGTACTGCACCAGGTCGTTAATAATGACTGCGGTGAAGAGGGTCGTCCAGAACAGGCTGATCAGGACGTCACGGAATTGGGCCTGCCAGATGAGACGACAGAAGACCACCTGGACGGTGAGTTTGACGTCGGATTTGAGCTTGCGGAAGAAAATTCGCAGCTGATGGAACACGCTGCGGGATGCCGGACTTGGAGGTGGGTAAAAGGAGACGCCATTCATGGTCAATATTTAATTTCTAGTCTTAATGTGAGGGCGTCTTTGTGGCCCATTTCATTTCGTCCAAATAAAGGCTCAGCGATTTTTTGACAATTATTTACGGCACGCAACATCTTCAACTGGCTTGGCATAGTTTCGTGATAACTTTTTGACATGGATGAACCCTAGCAACCTTCCTTTAGCAGTTAGTTTTATACACAATTAGTGTGCATTGGCCGTTCGTGCACGTAAAAATACTTGGGCTCTTCTTTGAAGTCCGGCATCTATACGCGCATCTACAGTACTCAGGTAGAGAACACTCAGTGGACCTTCACGTTGTACTGCACAATTAAAGTTTATTTCAAGCCTAATACATGTACGTTACTCTGCGTCTTTCCTGCGACCTGGGTGAGAAGAATATCGAATTCATTTGAGAAAATTTACCACAAGTAAGCCAATGACCGAAACAGCACATTCGCCATACTAAATTTAGGGTGATTTTCAGAGAGGGGTCGCAAAATGTCTTTACTTCATTCTTTTGAATCAGTAAAGTCCGATATTTGCGATGATTTACAAATTAATTTTGTTGGCAATGCTCCGAAAACTTTTTATTTAGCAAAATTATCAAATTGAAACAACACTGCGAAGATTCTATTTTTCTTGATTGTCAGTGTAAAAATGGTAATTCATAGTAACGCACCTAAAATAATTATTTCGGCACTATTCCCTCTCAAACGGAATTTGGAATAGATTGGCAATAGCCACACATTATTTTTGGCATTGAGAAGTGGAGCTCTGCAGCAATTGTGGAAAGATTCGGTGGAGTTGCCGATCCTTTCTGAAAATGATCCATAGCTCCGCCCCCTTGCATTCAAAAAATAGTTGACTGATGCCCAACAATTGCAAATTCCTTTGGGATGATAAACTGCCGAGTAATAATATTTAGTGCATTTCTATAAATCGCCACTTTATAGTGAGCATCAATGATATTGGAATCTTCCAATGTTTTTCCAACTTTGAAATTTCGCCAAAAAAACATTCTCAGGGATTTTGCCAATAAAACCCTTTTAGAAATGATAAAAAATATTTATTGGATTAAAAATACAATGGAGATTTTTTTGGAGATCCCCCTATGAAAATCACCCTAAGTAAAGTAAAAAGATTAGCAGTAAATATTTTGTACTCATTTGTCATGCATTTATAAATGATTTGGAGCTCCTTTTGCCCGCAGCGGCTACCGCTTTTTCTCAGAGTAAATTCCGCGAGATTGGCTGCTTTTTTGAGCCGATGAACGACAGGAGTTGACAAGCAAACTACAACGCGGAAATATGCGCTTTGTCAATAAGAGTATACTTAAATTTTTTTATTTAAGTTTTGAAGTGTTGTTTCGGACCTTTTGAATCAAGGTTGTGCCAGGGTGGATGTGATCACGGTACATGAGGACATCCCTTAGGCCGATATCGTGGGCTGTCGTCCAGACGATCTGCTCCTCCTCCTCCGCGATCCGGCGCATCTCTCGGCCGTATCGCTCGATTTCCTCGCTGTTATTGGCGTGCTTCACCCAACTGTCCGCGCGATTTGTGAACGGATTCCCGGGAACTAACAATTTTTCGCAGCATGTGTCGTAGGAGAACAAAATTTGCGTCTGAATAGTGCGCTTCGAAACGTCTGCTTACGTGTCTGCATCCAAATGGGCAACGTCTGATTCTGGGTTTCTCCGAAGATAATGGCGGCTGAGCGGACTCCCTCTAATCAAAGCGTCGCATGCGACAAAAGAGAGTTCTCTGTATCCGCTTTACTTTTATGAGAGTTCATTAACAGACAAATACGTACCAGAATATTTAGAAAAACTATCCAGACCCAGACTCAGTTTCATGACAGACCACTGCAAGTAATAGGTATAGCGTGAAGTTTAAATTTAAGGGTACCACTATAGTTCCCCCTCCTTCCACTATTATCACCTATTTTCTCAAAAAATTTAACATTTATAACATAAAATAAAATTAACAGCAAAGGAATTTAACGTCTCAAGTTATTAAAAAAACTCAAATGGAAGTCTCACCTTATTAAGTATGGCATTTCAATCAGTATTTGTCTTGATGTTACTTACTCAAAATGCATACATACATTCTAGTTGAAAAATTATAAAATGAGTGACATCCCTGGCGAATACATAAAATGTATTTGCATCTCCGAACAACCAAATGTAGTTTAAAAAGAAACGTAAAACAATATATCGATCTTTGAAACCACGAAATACAAACGAATCAGATGTTACATTTAGAATATGCGGTGAAACAAAACTAAAATTGTTTTGGTGATTCTCATTTTTCAGTTCCCTCATCAAAAATTTAAGTATCAAAATGCGGTGTACACTATTGTAGTGTCAATTAATACAAGTTGAAAAGAGGGTGTCAATAGCAAAACGGGATGCGAAAAGTGGAAAGAATATTGAAAGGGGTGACTAGCGGTTTTTCAAATTTAAATTTGATGTAAATTATATATTTAAATTGGAGTTACAATGTTCAACATGATAATAGAATAGCTTTGTAGGCAACTTTGGTACTTAAAAATGTCAAGTTGAGATTCATGTATGGATGAAGATTTAAATTCAAATATGTATTCAAATAAAGCGTTGAATATTTAATATTAATTTTCCAAACATTTATCCTTTTGTATAAGTTTTCAGTATAATGTACAGTCCCGAAGTAAGCTTGCTTTAACTATTAATGCAAAATGAGCTACTAGATATTTTAAGAATCGAGAAACCCACCCCTTAGAAATGTTAATACTTTTCACAAAAATAATTATCATTTAATTGAAAATCCAACTCGGGGTGAGTAAAAGTGCCCCAATGGTAGGGGAATAAATCACTTACTTACCGCGCCAAATTGCATGATAGCATATTGTGGAGGATCCATAACTGCGAATTTCCATTTGGATGCGAGGCGAGTTAGAACAGCATTGGGAAATGGACTCCAATAAAAAGACTGCCAAAAAAAGATCACGAAAAAATAGACCACATGGATGCAAAAAAAATATGATTTGAACGTGATTACGCGTACGAGTGTGAGATTTCGTCGCAAACTCTTGTAAATGTCATCGTGAAAGAACTGTGTCGCCCTGAATGGATGGCCCCGCAGCATGCAGCGAAAGTAATGGAAGACATCCCGAATGCGAGAGTCCCCGATAAAGGCGATGCTTAAATTGCGCAGTGGTTTCAGTAGATATCTTGAAAACCATTGAGAAAGTACACGCTGCATTGTTATACTGATTGTAAAAGAATATACAAAGGCTCAGCCCTTGAAGAGTTGCTCTGCCTATACCTGGTCCCGTTCATTTCGGGCGGCAAATGCCCACAAACCGATTCTGCAACCTCCAAAGCGGTTAACGTTTCGAGACATGCTTCCACCTTTATTATCTTTGGACCCTACAATCAGGAAAATTATATCAAGTATCATAATCAGTTAGAGGGACGGAATACTGGTATAAATATATATCAAGTTCATGTATATATATCATTTAGGAGTTTGCACAGCGCGCAATGACTGCCCGGGTGAATGGTCGTTTAGTCAGCTAAGTCTACATTTGATTTAAAGTTTCTAGTTCCTTTTATTTAAAAAAAAAATGAAAAATTGGAACTATTCTGATAGTTATATAATAATTATATATAATAATGATAACTTATATATATTATATGCTACTGTAATATTAGTCCTTATACTATTACGTAATAATGAATATATATATACTTATGTATATAAGTACACCACTAATATATATATGCTAATACATTAATATTGTGTATATATGTTACATACACGGAAAACAGTATATTTATATATATATTACTACATGCCATACTTGGCCGTGGACTTACGTTGTTTTTAAAACGCCGATTATTTAATAGGTAATTATCTGTGTGGGAAAACGTGATGCGATAGTGGGAAGGATTGCGGTTGGTGATGTTTATAAACCAGAATCCATAAAAGCAAAATATCAAAGCGGCGAAATAAGCCAGTAATTTAAGGAGCTCGGCCTCAACCGTCACTTTGTTATCCTTCGGACCCGGGATAGCATCCCTATGCATAAATATCATGGCATCTCGTCAAGCAGGCAAACAGCAAGGTGGGATGATGACAGACAGACGGACACCGCTGATGCGATAATTAGCCTCAGTGAAGTGAGTTAATGCTGTTCGCATAAGACTTGACAAGGCGACCTTGGTGTAGTGATGGTTCCGCTCTCATTATTATCGACCACAGGTGACGCTCTTATGGTTAGAAAAACGTTACCTGCAACAAGAGTGGCGAGGGAGTTGTCACCAGCATGTTCAATTCTCTTGCCTCAACCAAGTTTAACTTTTGAAATACAGTACAGTGAAAACTGGAAAATTATCAAACGTTAATGACTTAAATTAAATTCAAAATGACTAAATAAATATGAGTACTCCTAAAATATGGACTCCCTTTTTGGTCCTTCTAATTTTATATAAATTCCAACGGTTTTTGGTCGTTTATAACAAGTTTAAATTAGTTTAAATGAAATGATAAAAAATATACAAAAAACATTTTGTCGTGCAATCAAAAATAAAACATATTAAACATATACATATATTAAAAAAATATTAATAACATATAGCATATAACACATACATATATTACACATATTAATAGCAAAAGCCGTACTGATGGTAAAATATAAATATACAAACTATATAAAAAAATGAGTTTGTGAATCATTAAGTCTGTAGATCTACACAGAATTAGAGCAAGCGTTATTTTGTATTGTGTTTTAAAAACAAGCAATTGAACTCTAAAAAAATCTCTTTGGGATTTCCCGCTCAGAAGTCACCTACTCTATTCCTATGGCAAAGCCTTGCGTGCCACTCGAGAAAGTGATTTTAAACGCGCGCTCTAGAGGAAAGGCGTCACCGGAAGTCGCGGTCCGATTAGCATTGTCCGCGGCCAGGGTAAGCGAAAGCTGTTTTAAATTAAACACCTAACCGTAAATGTTCGCAGTTCACACCTGACGATGTATGCATATTGGCGGAACTAACAATGCGCGCGCCATGCCCTCAACTAAACAAAGCGACTCCTAATTGCATAAATCAAATATACAACCAAGCGAAAGTTGTTCTCTCTTACAATTCAGTCAGCAAAATCTCACTTTCAACTTCCACTTCATTTTGCACAATTTCTTTCTTTCCTATCCCTTGAGAACATAAAATTTCTACGGCTTCAGTTGTTTGTAGCTAATTTAGTACTACCTAAAACTATGAAAATATTTACTTAACTGAATTCTTTAACTACTTTGCAGATTTTTATACCCTCTCGCAACAATGAAACCAATATTATTTCTCATCTCCAGTATTCTTCTCCTTTTGGCAGTATTATTAAACGCAAGGTCGTTTCCCAAAAAAGACATGTCCTTCCTGAAAAAACTCCTACTCTATCGCCTGACAGAAGGCGCGACAACTGCTCCCTCCGCAGGGGCCTTCACAACCAGCAGCACCCTGACCACATCGGTGACCACTACCGAGCTCTCCATCATTGTCGCTAACGCCAACGGGACCGTTTTGATGGACGAGTTTTACAACACAATTTTCACGGGCAACGGAAGCCTAGAAAAGAGCATTCAAACGATGGTTCGCGAGGCTGTGCCGGATCTGCGGTTGCTGGCGATCAATTCGACGGATAAGCTGTCCAAGCAACGGGCGTTGGTCGCGTTGGCTGTCAAGATGCAGCCGTTTATCGCGCCCCTCGCGGCATCTCATCCCAATTTGACGGCTAAGGTCACGGCGCTGGGGGAGTTTCTCAACACGAACCGGACTGGACGAGGTTGTGAGTGGCGTTGCTCCCCATTGTGTAATTGAAAATGTCGACAGAGTTTTTTTAATCGCATCTATTTTGTTCTCAACTCTAGACGGCGGTGGAGGCGGCTACGGAGGCGGTTGGGGAAGCAGCTGCTGTTGTTGTATGTTTAACTAAACATGACATAACTAAACTGAACTATAGACATTTATAACGATAACTGAAACTAAACTAAAACTAAAGCTTTTAGTAGCTAATTTATGGCTTCAGCTTTTTTAGTTGAGTAAGCTAAAGCTAAACAAATACTTTTTCTCACTAAAAATTTAAATAGGAAAAGTAGAAGAATTAGAGGACTAATTTCATTTCGACCGAAGCTCTAAGTTACTAAGAAAACTAAACTAAAAACATTTTAAACACAAATTTTTAGTTAGCTCAAAAAAATTAAAAGATCAGGTAAGAAAAAAGTTGTCCAGTTCAAGAAGATTTGACAAGTAAAATTAACTGTAATTTTTAACCAGGTGGATGGGGCGGTGGCGGTGGAGGCGGCGGCGGCGGTAGCGGATGGGGTAATAACGATTTGGTAAGTTTTTCATCCAACAACAGTGAGCATTATATCCGATATATGCGTCAAAAATATTCGTTTTTAGTTGTACCTGCTCCTTAACAAAAAAAATGATGGCGGTAAGTCCATTGCGTCATAAAATATACTTATGGAAAACTAAATTCTCCTATATTTTGTTTATTCAGATCTCTCGACCCTTCTACCGGTAACTCCTGATCCGCTAATTATAATACCCAATTGTAATTCGGTTCAGTTAATCATTCTTATCAATATTCGACCTTTTCCAGCTTTTATTCGGATTGATTGCACTCCTGATTATGAGTACGTATCTCGTCAGATGCGGCAAGTTAATCATTTATAATACACAATTTTGCTTTCAGAGTTGCCAACGTAGATGGCGCGGATGAGCGGAAAACCCAACTCGGTCATTGTTTATTAGGTTGCTATGAAAATTAGAAACCGTGTATGAATTACAACACACAAACTGTTGACTTTATTTATTCATGGTCGGTCGCACAATGTTGTCCAGTAAAAATAAAGTTGTCCATGGAACAACAATCACCGTTAGCATGTCTGGGCTGGATTAGCGTACGGAGCAATTTTCGGCGGTTTATCGTTCATGATTAAGGTCTTTTCTGGATTTTTGTTTTTCTGAAAAAGATAAAATACGTTGTGTACATGTATTAGTTAAGTTTAAATTTAGACAGACTCTGAAGTACTGCAGCAATTAGAGAGACTGGGAAAGAACTATTTTACTTACCACATTGCAGATGCCGAGGTAGTCAAACTGGGAGTAGTACTCCAACAGCGAATTCACCGACTTGGCAGTCCAAGGGGTTTTTGTTAGGAACGAATTGATGGGACTGGCAAAGTTCTGTATCAAGGCCCGCCGCGCTTTGCTTATCTCCATGCTGATCATTTGATCCGCCACGTCGCTCCTCATTTGAGGGAATTTTCCTTGCTTCATCAGCCTGCAGAAAGAAAGACAGGGACATTTTCTTGAAACGTAAACGTCAACATTCCCAAAGCAAAAACATTGGTACAAGTCACGGCGATCCCCTCTTCCATGATGACCATAAAATATTTATTAAACTTTTTTGACTAAAATAAAATTATTATAAAATTATTAAAAAAATACTATACTATACTACAAATAATGAATGAATAATGAATAATAAATGAAATATTTATAAATAAAAATATGACAGTGTAATATAACTATAAAATATTTAAAAAAAGTAATGTTTCTCGGCTGCTCTTACGCTTTGTGGGAGTTTATGCATTTCAATCAAAATGCGTTAAATAATTTTTAGAAAATGATGGATGTTGGAACACAAGTTATGTTACGCTTATTGTAATAGGACTTAATTAAATATTGTCAAAATATTGGGAACGTACTCCTTGGAATCAAGACCGATGGCCTTAAGGTAGGGCTTGATTTTGAATCGCGATCCGCAAGTATTCAAATCGATCTTGGGGTAATAGTAGAGGAAGACTAGGCACATTTCCTCCGTTGTGCCCTCACCACCCTGCAATATATGAAAAAGGAGCGATATATCAAATGAATATTTTCTAGAATTGTCAAGAATAAGTACGTAGATTGGTTCGGTTTCTTGTTGTGTAGTGAAATTGCATTCGACGATGATGCGATCGCCCTGGAAATATCGAAACAAACAAAAATGCTGAAGATTGTGAGTCGTGGCGGGTCACCCACTGTCACATGTCGTGATCTAGCAATTACCCTTACCGGTAAAACCTTTCGATAAGGAAGAAGGGGTCTGGTTTGCTGAAAGTTAAAGTCGTAGTTGAGTTCGGCCCCAAGTGGCGGCAATATTTCTTCAGTGCCGCGAAACTGACGAGCCACTCCTGACCGGCCTATGAAGAAGGAACGAGAAGAGAAGAAGCAGAATTAAGCTTATTTATTTGAGTTGAAGAATTTTCTCAGAAAACTGAAGGTACGGTGCACGAATGTACCTCTGGTGTGCATGTGGACGAAAGAACTAAAAACCGTGATACCATCTGGAGGTATCTACAATAAGGGAGAAGCAGAAGACGGCTAGTAACATACTATTAGTGAAAACAAGTAATAGCAACAGACAGACAGACAGACAGACAGACAGACAGGCAGATAGGCAGACAGACATTAACTTACAGACAGACAAACAGAAGGACAGACAGATAATAAGAAAAACTATACTTACGTTACTAGCAGTACACTGGTCCGAGCATTGGGCTGATAGATGGAAGTTCCTTAGGCCCGGTGGCATGGTGAGTGTATCTATGATAAATCTATTTATTCAAAACGTCATAATCGATCATTAGTATAATGCAAGAAATGGTTTGTCATACGTACAATCAAGAGAGAATATTCCCGTCATAATGGATCCACTGTCATGTTTTCTGACTTTGTCGGTCAAGAGGAATCGCATTCCAGAATCATCGACAAAAGCTGTAACGAAGCTAACAATTAGGGTATCTATTTTTTTTAATTTCCATGACCTGAATTTTTCTTCGGCCTTACTCAATCGGTCTGGATTATTGTAGTGAACTTGCATGGCAACTTTCAATCCAGACATGTCTGTTGTGAACGGCAATCCAACGTCCTCCGGCTGAAAACTTGTCGGCTGAATAGGGAAAAAAAGCACAATCATTATGAATGCTCCACAAAAGGTTTTCTGTATTCGCTGAAAGGGGGTTTTTTCTTACAGGAGCTCCCATTGCCCAAACAGCAATAACTGTCTGACAGTACCTATTGACCAAGTAAAAAGTTTTTCCCTTGAGCGACTAGACCTTTGTCAAATATCCTTACTTCATAAGAAAGGTACCGCCTGCCGCGGACGAAGGTCCACAGTCGAAAAAGTCTTGTTTGCTATAATCATCTTCTGCGGGCAGTGGGTTACACATATACAGGAGGATGTGGTGAATTTGTTTCATATTCGTTGCGTTTATTATGGGCTGGGACTAAAAATGAAATGTTGTATAGCATTAGTTTTTTATGCTTATGAATTATCAGTATAACTGGACGCCTCACTACAAAAAATCTGGCAAGAAACACTACTTACAGCAATTGACTGGTACTTCCGATCGAACTTCGGTAGAGTTGTCATTTTGCAAAAATAATGATAATCAGCATCCCCCTTGATGGTGCGCTATTAATGAATGCCAAAACAATAAACTGATTACGTTCGTCTGCTTGTCTCTCTGCCTGTCTGCCTGTCTGCCTGTTGGTTTGTCTGTCTGTCAATCTGTCAGTCTAACGGTCTATCAGTTCATCATATTGTACATTGCTCTTTCGGGACAGTTTACTTACATTATCAACTCGAAACTCTAAGATTTTAGAAACTTCTTGTGTGATATCCGGCGCCGGAGGGTCTTCGGGTCGCAGAAAATTAAGAGTTGTTTTCCCACGAATTTCATGTCTATGAATTTTGGCGTCCGGATTCTCGGGGAGTTTATTGCTCATGGCAAACAGTACAAACCCGGATGCATCCTTGAAAAAAAAATCAAATTATTGTTCTGAAGCCATCTCTCCGTTTGAGGTACCCACAAGAAAAGGACGATCTTTCGGGTCACACGTTCGTTGCTTCCGCACGGCCCGTATGACAGTATGGGTAGCATTTCTTGAACCCGAAATGGCTTGCCAGTCTTGCTGATCGTCCAAGGGGAATGTAATCACGTGGGTTTCAGCATTGGCGGTCAGAAACCGATCCTATTAATTGCCGGTTTAATGTAAAATAATTAGGGGAGGACATGCTCACACACAACCTTATGCTATGCGCGCAACGCAGGCAATCTTTTTAATTTCCACAGGTATGCGCATAACATTTTTCACTCAGAATTGAGACAACCTTACGAATGAACACTATCGTTTCAGCTACTAAAAAGCTAAGCTAAAAATTAGCAGTAACTAGTTTTTAATAAACCAAAACTATACGATTATATTACTGTACAAAACCCTACCTTCGATAGCTCGTTGGCTATATCGTCAACAGAATCGTACGAATCAGACATTTCCCACATATTAAAGATTTCCATTTATCCGGTTCGGCATTACTTTTTTATCTGCCTTCAGAGAGCGTTATTTTCAGCCCGACGAAGTCAAACTAAAATCTCGATTATTCTGAAAAGTAGATCCTCTTGCTTTCAAAAGTTTGCCTGGATCGCAATGGTTAGTTGGGTCCTTGGCTGAAAAGTGACTTCCCCAACAAGGCAATATTTTAGCCATTCAATTTGTTTGGATATGTTTTGTTGAGTCATCCTGATTAAGGCCTTAAAATTGGCACTGACGTTTTTTTTCAATTCGTCAATGCCAAAGGTTGTATCAATAGTATCAATAGTAATGTATCAATGTATCAATAGTAAAAGGTTGCCTCAACTTTTGCCAAAAAAGTTTGTGCGCATAATATTTGGTAATTAAAAATTGTATACCTGATTATAATTAATAATAAGTCATCGAAGAAAAAATGATGTTGAAATTACATGTGACGTAAAGATTGAAAGCAGCGCTAATGTACCTGCACTACGGGCTCGTTCGTGGTGGAGTTTATGTACCCGAACAAGACATCCGACTGGTCCATCCCTCCGTTCGGGGAGAGACCCAACGCCACCCATCCCTGTGTCCGGTAAGTCATTTGGACTTCCACGTGAGTGGCGTTGTAGCCCCATGAGATCTCCGAAGTTTTGCCTACGTCTCGGCGAGTAAACTCGATACTGGATGCAAAATCCACACCGAGGCACACGAACAGCAAAAAGGACAACATTTTGCCAATACTTACTACCATGATATAATCGTTAAACATCTAGCGAGAGGTAATCTTCCATAATATAGACGCCGCACGGCTGGAAATAAAAAGCGCACTATTCCTGCGCTGAAAAGTCTTTGGTTGGGTGAACTGTTTTGTTAAATTCAGGTGGCTGTCAAGATTCTCGCGGGCATTTGTTTTGTTGTTGGGCAGAAACACCTGGGGCGATTGCCAGCCTTGTTCACATTTTCCGGCAAATTTGTCACAAGGTCTGAATTACTCGTTTCCTTACTTGTTTTACAAGTTTCACATTTTCTACTCTTTACATAAGAGAAAAAAAACGCAGTGCTTGAAACGAACAACCAAATCGCCCATCGACATTCCATATCCTCGTACGTTGTATATTCTCGGAGTTGAAATAGCCTTGCAGCTAGGATAGGCTCAGTTGGACTGACAAGGGATTAATAACCAATGTCAATCTTAAATGGCGGCCAAACTTTTCTCTTGAGGACCTATTCCCCGAACATGGTTTTAAAAATATTGCTAACGGCGACAAGACCCTATTCAATTTTGAAAATTTAAGACGCTGCAACATCATTGGAGTATTCCTGTTACTGTAATAAAATCTTGTTAGAGAAATAGATTTTGAGGGAAAAAGTTTGGCGGCTATCTGAGACCGGCATTGATAATTGATTCCTCGCAAAGCGGTCCGATAAGCCCAGGTTCGTTCGTGTGGATGAATCGGAGAGATTGTCTCGGATCAATTCTCTGAAGACTAGGTGTTTTGTCCCCTCCCCCCTTGAGGACGGGATTGATCGGGGAGGTGACATTTTGCCTGATCTATTTTGGATCACCTCGGATCCCAATCTTCGTCATCAAATTTGTGAAATTGTTTTGGGAATTCAGGTAGAGCGACAAATTGTAAGAGGAAACGCTTTGATTTCAGCGAAATCAGTTAAAAATTTGCTTAGGGCACCTCTTTCTCCCATCGAAGTAATCCAAAGGAACACGCTCCGTCCTCAGAGAATTAACTAAACCCGTTATATTTCCACTTTAATTCTTCTATCCTGCGTGAAAATATTGAAAGACAGGAAAACCTGGTATGCCAAAATAAATGCGAAACCCAAATAAGGAATAAGGATTTGGACGTATAACTGGACCATAAATGGGATTTAAACTTACAGTCCAGTAGGTTTTAATTTGTAGGCGAAAACAACGGGAAAGATTAGCTCTGCTTATAACTATTGACGACTTCTCTGTATTCGGTCTCGCCGGACCACACCCTTTAATTGTCGTGTATTCGCCGAATCTCTCGCGCGGTCGGTGCGCGGTCCGGCGCGACTATGAATAGTGCTGCGCACCATCTAGTCTTTACAGTACCCTTCTTTCTCGTCGATGTTCTTACTTCCCGGCTTTAAGAAACTGTCCAAAACCTGTCTTTTTTTAAATGAGGGATTTGTGGCCGTTCCTCGGCCGGGGTTGACCTTCGGTATCAACAATGCCAAGAAAGAATAAAGACCTTACTCCCCTGTCCCTTGTGTTACGCTTCCGTCGGAAAGAATTATGAACTCTATCATACTGTTATCTCAAACTGAAAGGCACAGACAGTCAGGGCTTTGTATATGGTTCCGATGAGACTAGAGTGTAAATTTCACTGATCGAGAAAGAGGTCTGAACTTCACCCCTGAACACAGCCATAATGAAATAATGTCTGCCCGTGACCATGGGCTCGTTAAGGGTCTTTACATGTCGGAACCAGGACCCTTCATGGTAGGGCCAGGGGGTGGGCAAAGGGGCAAAATGGGTTTTTTTAAACTGAACCAAAAATTGGGCATCTTGTCCCTAATCATAAATTTGTGGGGGGAGGGATCTGATTTCCAAGGGCCCCGAGATTTCAAAAAATTATTAGAACGTTCGTTTTTTATTCAAATTTAGGTTTGTTGCGGTCCAATATAAGCTCCCTGTTGACGAATGCAAATGGGAGTATCAAAGCATTCTAGAATGGCTTAGGCTACAAGTCCCCCTCTCCTTCCGCCTTTTTGTCCCCTCCCCTTTTCTATTTTTCGATGTTGACCATTTTCCTGCAACTTAATAATATTCGAATAATATCATTACAAAAACGTTCAAACCCTAAAGGAAATCACTATAGTCCCACCCTTTCCCACCCATTCACTATAGTCCCAACCTTTTAATTTTTTTAATTGAAATACAATAAAAAATGGCTTTCAAGACGTTACCAGGATACTTAATTATTCTAAACTACTTGTAAGGACCCTAAACGAACCTCAATTATTTTTTTCACGATGTTTTCTCTTGCTCAAAAAAATTCCAATCTATTTTTTATATTTTTTAGAAACCTTTTAGTGCATCCAGAAAAAAAGTTTACGTTTTAAAAAATATTGGTTGGAATAAAAAATGAAACTTTGGAAACGTTGCTATTGAATTAATCAATCCCCGGCCCACTCCAACAAGTGTTATGGGAAGTTCTTCTTTCTTATTTTTTTCTGAAACCATAGATGTGATCTCTGCCTCTAGACCCCAATAAAAAATCATGATATATGACTAGGTATTTGTAAGAAAAAAACCCAAGCCGATTGGGAGGTTAAATCTCCGTTCTTCTCAAGTGAATAAAACGGTTCATTTCCGAAATTCACCAATTTCCGGTTTTGTTTCTCCTCCTTCCCCGCATCGCCCGCCTCGCCGGCGAGCTTAAACGTCGTACATGAATGAGACATCCCCTCGCAGCAGCGCGATCACCCGACAGACATCCGTCGCCATGGGACAAATCACCTGACGCCCCATCGCCAACAGTGTCATCGAGAGCATCGTCTCGCGGTTCCTCTTCAACCATAAATCACGCTTGACGTAGCCCGGCTGGAGGTATCGCAGCAGCTGCTCTCTCATGGGAGACGTCCACTCCTCCATCCCGTACTCCGACCGGAAGATTGCTTCCTTCAAATCCATCACAGCAAAATCCTCACCCGCCAAGAAAACGATCCGTCTATAGACATCCTGATTTTCGTGAACGACCAGCAGGTTTTTCGGACAGGGCGTGGTCGTGTTTTCGCAGGCTTGATACGTCGCGTTGAGATACCTTCGAGTGATGTCCTCCGTTTGATCAGTGGTCAAGCTGTCGTAGTAAGGGACGTAAATCCCGGTGTAGCTGGCGGTGGAGTTGAAACCCAGGGTGCACCAGAGGTCTTTCAGAAGAACCTTAAGCGAACACAAAAACAACACTTGATTTCGGTTTCTTTTTTTCTCAGTGTTTGGTAGACAAAACTGTTTGAAAATAACCAGAGCTGAACTTAACGCAGAGTGAGTTAAAATAACGCGGCTTGTATATCCTGTACCTCGAAATTTAAAACTTTATGTTGCATACATGATTTTTGAACAAATAAAATGTACTTTCGGTTTTCTTAAATTTATATTTATGGTAACTGGCTAGCGGTTTATAAGCTCCTCAAAAAATGAACCAGTAATGATTCATAAATCAGTTTATTTGTTTTGAATGAAGGAATAGTTTTGCCACGCTGAGATTAAGGTCGACCCTTAGATTCAAATATGTGAACCTCCGAGTCGCAATAACTTTGTTTTCAATAGGGATGACAGAAACTAAAATTACTCAGCTAATTAGTTTATTTGGTAAGCACGAAATTAGGTGCTCAAGATGTTTAGTTTTGTTTCTCTTAGTAACTAACAATTTCAGTCTACTGTTTGTTGAAATTAATTCCTTAATTTTAGTTGTCAGTTCTTGAATGTTTCGTGACTAACACTCTTTAGTCAACTCAAAAAAGCAAAATGCAAAACATCAGAGGCTGAAATTTTCAGCTTTAGTTTAGTTGTTTAGTTTAGCCTTGCCATCCTAAAAAAACCCCAACTGCAGGAACTTGAGGAACTTTAAAATCTTGTTGAGTTTATTTTGCATAAAACATTACGATGCGGAAAACTGTTTCTTCATATTTGAAAAGACAGAAGCTTCTAAAATAAATTTTTCATAATTTGATTTCAGAACGAATGAAGTTAGAAAGGAGATTTAAATGACATAAACTGCAGAATACAGAGCACTATCAAGATTAATCGGCCCACCGGTTATACATTTTTCTGGCAATCCTAGTGTCCTCACCTTGAGCTGATCGTTCGGATTCCACAAAGCTTTTAAAAAGGCCGACTGTATTTCAAAGAGGTTTTCCGTTCCGATGTCTTTCGACATTTTATAGACAGCCTTTTTGATGTTCGAGGTCTGAGAACCTTTTCCGTTATGCACGAAGATTCGCTCGGGTCCGCCGGTAGTAATAAATCCTTTGTTGAACATCGCTTTCAAGGGTTGTTCGGTGCGTTGGAAAACAATCTCGTCGGATTTAGTCAGATTCGCGAAGAGTGGATAGGAAGAGTTCTCGGCAAAGTCGTTGAAGAGCTGAGGCAGTCCAAAGTTGTTCCATCCTGTCTGGAAGAGCTGGAAAACGCGACCGGCTTCCGGTCGAGTAGCAATGGTGTAAACATTGAGAGCATTCGTCAGTGCAGAAGCGAGACCATTTTCCGAGCTTTCAAATACAGTTCCGAGCAAGTTGGCCCCTTGTTGATTGGGAAGATTGTCCAAAAAATCCGCTCTGAATGCAAAGACCTAAAACTTTCATAATTATAAGGTTGTGACATTAACTTTTTTTCAGTATTTAATAATGCTTGTCGACCACGTCTATCAAAATAGACGTTATTAATTAGAATAATTAACATACCTACTGACAAAGTTTTCTTATTTAATTTCTATTAATTTCAGTCTTACTTATCTGCTAATTAACGTGCGTTTCGCACTTTTGCACTGTCTACAGTGAAGTCAGCATAAAATTGGTTATCAATTGTTTTGCGTATAATTTGATATAGTATTTCGAATTGTGGCAAAGTTAAATTTATTTATTTTCACAATTTATCATAAAATTTCTGACTTGCCTGGGGACTTTCGAAGAAAAAAAGGAACTTTTGATGAAGATCAGTGTTGATTTTGCCTCGATTCCAGCATGCAAAAGGGTCGACGGGGGACAGATCATGCTCTTCCCCCCATAAATCAATGGGATCCCTCGTGCTTGTTACCTCCGTTTGGACGGCCACATTTTTATTTAAGCTGGCCACTTGAGAAATTATGTTTGCACACAAGAAAATGGTCAAAATGGAGTGACGCATGATTAACGAAGATGGAAAAATTAATTAAGAAAATTGAATTCTGCCAGACTAGAAGAGCTGCTATCAAAATGAAGCTATAGCATGGAAAAGTATTAATACTAATGTTGCAGCATTATAGTATTTATTTATGTGTCTACACACAGCAGATTCGATCGCTCTGAAAAGGTCCGTGAATTGTGCCCCAAAGGCATAGATTTTATTACTTGTTCTTTTGGTTTGTCATTTTCGAAATTTTTATCCTTACAAAATAAAGAATCTGAGACACTAAATCAGTTGTCACTAAAAAGGGATATTAAAATCATTTGAGTAGCATAATTATATTGCTATGGCCATTCAGTTTGTATGTAGTACTTTATGACCATTGCAAGCAAAGCACTTTCTCCAATGATCCACGTCAAAAAATCGAGACCCAGCGGTATTGTATATATATATTACTCTACAACGAAGCTTATACTTTCCAGGTCATACTCTGTATTGTGATATTACGCGGAAGTTTTGTATGAAGCTAGATTCGCAGGTACAGTCATTAATGCTTCACGTTTGAACTCTTTGAAGGATGATAAAGTTACACAAAATAAGCTGAGACGTAAAGTTGGTAAAACTGTCAGAAAACAGAATGCGGCGACAACCACATACTACTTTTCATAAACTACGATACTATAAAAAGTGAAAGGCTGTGGCAGTTATACTGTATTATTATACATAGTACCCCTTCGGTACATACAGCGCATATCCGGGTCGAAAGAGGAAGGGCCACTGACCCATCACTAGAGTGACCATAAACGATCATATTGAAGTTGTCACGCTATGGTAAATTATATTAAAGTAAAGTGCCGCATTGACGCAACCTATCATGAGGAACCGGGTTTTTAATTAAGCATTCTTGTTATTGTCCAAATTTCTTGCGTTTTAATTAGCGTTAAGCACACATTTTAGGTGTGTCTTAATGCAAGTCAAGATGTTCACATCGCGGTTGAGGGTAGAATGAACCATATAAACATGCTAAGGTCTTTGGCTCAAAATCCACTCCTTGGTTTCGTTCAATTTAAGAGGACTGTCTGATCATCGTAGTCCTACAGACGTTGTGGTTGGCAGGACGGCAGCTTCCCATTGCCATTGTCATGTTCAAGGCAACGGTGCTTGGTATTTTTCTAGTTTTCGTAGCTTTTCAGCATGGTTCTCGACAATGTTATGGCAGAGCCTGGTTCCGAAAACCCCCTACGACATGGGATGCTGGTTTGCGGCAATCGGAGTCAACGGATGCTTCGATTGACAGTGGTTTACCACCGGTTTGTAAAACACAGCAAAATGTCATTGACGATCTATCTTTCTGTCTGTCCGCTTGTCTGCTTGCCTGCCTGGCTGCCTATTTGTCTGTTTGTTTGTCTGTCTGTCTGTCTTTCTCTCTGTCTCTCTGTCTGTCTGTCTGTCCGTTTGTCTGTCCCTCTGTCTGTCGGTCTGTCGGCGTGCCTGTCGCTGCTTGCCTGTCTGCCACGTCTAGCTGCATGTCGCTGCCTGCTTGAATTTCTGTGTCATTCGAAGAAGTTTTGTTTGGTTACTATTCAGGTTTCGGTAGTTTTCCCTGACACTTTGCCTCCAAGCGTCCCTTTGAATGAGTCAGTAATGCGTCCCACTCGTCTGCAAATGCTCTTTCTGGGGAACTTCGGCTACCCTGCCAGTAAGGCCAAGGTTTATCGTCGCAGGGTGACCCGTCAAAGTGGGTGGATCGGCAACACCGTCATCACGGTACCCTGGCGGGCCTCCCCATGGGCCTTGCTGGAGAGGGAGGATACAGATCAAGGATCGACCTTCAAAACGCGACAGGTCGTCCGAAGACGTCAGAATTCCCAGTTGTGCTACTTGAGTCCCATTGCGTGTTTCGGTCGACGTCAAATGAGCTCCTCCTTCCGTCGACCCACCAATCCTATTCCGGAGGACTCATAATTCAAAGCTTAAACACAATTAAATTTGTTAATTTTGGCCAGGTGAACATCTAAAGTTTTAGTATTTTCCTTATTTATGTAACAGCTGAGATTCGTTTATTCTTATAAATTAATTATTATACATATCTCCGTTTATAGAGATGAAATGTATAATGTATTTAGCATAACGTTGGAGCGGCGGGAGTATTTATCGGTATGTAGTTATTCTCATAATTTATTATATTGCATCAATTTTATGGTATATTTCAGCATCTACTGTAGCTTTTCACCGGTTGATATTGATGTATACCTTGTACGTGCGTTCTAGCACAGTTTTACGGGGCTTGCTAGCTGCGGTCATGCGTTCTACGGTCTATAGCGGTCGGCAATACTAGCACATATGCAAAGCGAAGAAAAACATCATTAACAAATAGCACAAAATTAATAAACCTCCAGTAAGTCGTAAGTAAGTAAATTTGGGTCTTTCATTGTTACCATTAATTTTGGCGCTTACATTAACGAGAGGCAAAGAGGTTCGAAGCATAAAAGTAGCTAGGTGAAATCCCGCCGCTACACCCAAAAAAGTCCCACTGGATCTGACAGGAAAGGAGAGACAACAATCCAACACCGGCACAATATACGAAATAACCGAATCACAGTATGAGGCTAAAGGATCGACAATTTTTCGTCGTCCTGTTCAGATAACAATTACAAAGGGAACAGAAAGAACAAGATATCCAAGGGGTCTTGTGATAATGGAGAGGTCATGTTGTTTGGTTGTTTGGCGCTTCATTTTGGCTGTGTGGTCTTGTAGCTTGGCGGCGGAGGCATCTCCGAGTGCGGTGACGAATCTTGGTGGTCGAATCCTCTCGGTGTGCCTGCAAATGCGTAAGAAAAACATAAACACAGGGTTTCAGATAATCCTATTGCTACATGTACTAGTACTGTATGTACCAGCAGAGTTTGAGTAAAAATCACATTTTAACTATGACTGATTAGTAAATAAAACATTATGGATAAAATTAGGATTTTAAATAAAATACAAGAGGCCATTGTTTCTTATTATAAATATAGTTAAACAACATTAGTTTGGACAAACTTTGGTCCTCCTGAGTTGGGATCTCGCCCTCCTTCGGAGGCATGGGTTGACGGAACACTCGGCAGCAGCAGCAACAGCAACAGCAACAGTAGCAGCCGGTCAGAACCCCGCACAGCAGAACACACACCTGTGAATGAAAAAAGACGTGATCCACATTCAGGAGCAAATGTTGATACAAATGGCACAATTTGATGGAAAATAATATTACTGCGTGATATGAAGAAGACTCACTACCCACACTGGATGTACTGTAGTAGCAGCAGGACTGACAAATACGATAAATATGTTTTTGATATGACTTCCAAAAATATTTCATATAAAATAAATTATCCCTTAAACTCATGTAAACCAGTTGCTGCTTTATTTTCTACAGCGCCCGGAAGACATATGCCACGTATCAGTCGTACCTTAAAGCAGGGACCATTCATCATAAGTAACCGATCCTCGCCCACTTGTTCCGCCACGCTAAGGCCCTGAAAAAGCCGAAGAAATACATTCATGGAGACAGACAAATTAATTTCTAAAGGATAAGTTCTTTTTAGTAGCTAAGACTTTCAAATCAGTGTTAGTCAAATTAGTTAACTCATTTTGGGTTTAATTAGCTTTTCCACCTAAGAGCCAAGTAATCAGTACACTTACTTAAGTGTTTTCTTAGAAACTAACAAAAAAATAATACTAAGGAATCATTTAATAATAGTTTGATAGTTTTAGTTCGCTTTCAGCTTAGTGTTTTTGACTTTAATTCAGCTTGGCCATTCCATCAAATTTAAATGCAGGAACAAATAGCTAAAATGAAGTGCCCTTACCATGGACCCATAAACGTCGTAGATCTGCCGCTTGGATGCATCAGAGAGGACGCCATTGGCGTAATTAATAGTCCGAATCTGCAATATGGAGACAAAGTCAACCTAAAAACCTATTCAATCAATCAATCAACAGACCTTTTCTCAAGCAAATAAGGACGTCAACTAATACTTCCATCGTTATGATAAAATTTGACTAAATCGATAGCAGATAGCTAGTATTATTAAAAATCGTCTAAAAAAACGTACCCGATCGGCCGCAGTCGGATCGTCGGGATTCTTGTCTGGATGATTCCGCAGCGCGAGCTGTAAACGATACAAAGCACAGCAACATTGACCAAATTTCTACGCAAACTAAAGCGCCGGCTACATGCCATTACCGTTCTGTAGGCCTTCTTAATCTCCTCGTTTGTAGCGCCCTTTTCCAATCCTAGCGCTTCGTAAAGCGAAGTCCCCGTCGTCCTGTTACGTAAAAAGTGTTATAATAAAATGAACCTTGCTACACACTTCAATCCTAATCGATCAATCAACGCCCACAGTGCTCAGACAAAGAAGGAATTTTAGGCGCGATATGTTGATCCTGTGGATTGAACGAATGAATGAATTATATATTCCTCATCTCTTACGATAATTTGCGCTCCCCAATGGTAGCCATCCTCCTCCTCCGTTCTGATTGTATTCACCTCCGGAATATCGGGTCGAATTAAACAGCAGCGTCCTGAATAATACAGCCAGAGGAGCTAGAAGATTGGGGGCAGATTATGAATATGAAGGTGGCACCACCACTTTCAACCAACACGATTTCACATCACGCGCGATCAATTTTTTCCACAAAAATTCCAGCACGACAGTCTTCAGCGCCTGCGTTGATTTAACTGTAAGTTAATAAGAGGAAGTTAAACATATAACTAGTACAAAATTAAATTACAACCAACTAACCAAAGCAAGACTAAGTGAGTAATTAAAGAATTTACTGTACTGATTGCTGGGAAGAAGCGTAGACTCTACATATCAATCAATTAATCAGCCAGCCCACTAGTATTACGACACGTAGAGTACAAGCAACATACTATACAACACGTGGCAAAAAGTTTAAACTAACCGAGTTAAGTTGTATAACTCGTCGGAACCTTGATTTTATATACAGACCGAGTTGAATGGCTTGAATACGTCAGTGTAAACTTTTGGCCAACTGTGTAAGTGTGATTTCCCTCGTCAATCGATGCGTACACACGTGGCCATATTGTTGCGCTAACTGAGTCACGTCATTTACCTGGTGTGTGCTTCTAGCTTGATACCGAACGAACTAAGTAATATGACTCAGTTAGGCTATAATATGGCCACGTGTGTACAGCACAGTCCATACAGTGCACTATTCTGGGAGCACACCATCTCACTCGCTACATCAACAACATCCTTCTTTTTCATCCTCTTTTCCTTGCTTGTCCGTTCATTCAGCCCTCTACTTGATTCTAGTACTAATTTCCTCCCATCATGGAGGAACATTTTTTGCGCATTTTCGAGACGGAGGAGCCGGAGAAACTCCACCAAAGCCTGACCAAAGCCGTACAACAGGTACATGCCGCATTTTCCATACCGTTTTTTTTCTCGCAATCCGTGACGTAGTAAAAAATATCTCTTTTTTTTCCTATAGAATTTTAACGCGTCCAGCTTCCCGAATTTATCGCAGTTAGACAAGAAGGTATGTGGGAGTATTTTCTATTTCATTGACTTGGCCGATTTTTTGAACTTTTAAACTTTTAAACCTTTTTTTTATGTTAAAATATATTTTTTATTGTAGCGCCTTGGTGAACAGATGGCCAAAGTGCTAGCCGACGAAAATGCCCGACACTTACTACACGCGCTTACCCTGGAACTGCTAAAAATCCTGGCCAGGGATAAGACCGGCCTGGAGGAAATGATCAATGACGACCTGCTGCGGTGTGTGACACACGCCGCCAGATTGGAACCCGATTTTCACGGCACTTTCCCGGACCAGACGGAATTAACCGGTAAGCGTGTCGGAAGAGGGATAGACTGATTGCTTGATTGCAGAAAATTGGGTATAGTGTTTTCCGTTTATATATCTATATACGGTAGAAAGAAACAGGCAGGCATATAGACAGACGGATGGACAGACAGTCAAGTAATACGCATCAGCCAGGCAAGCAGGCACACAGGCAATCAGCGTACTCCAAGCAAGGTTATTTATTCGACCGGATATGCATGTGTAATGGAGACATGTAAACGTGTGCCTTTTTCCAGCAGAGTGATAATGTTGAATGACGTCAATCAATTGTTTATCCATACCCACCCACCCACCAGTCAGCTTTGCGTGTTTGCCCAGTTTAGAGTCCTGTCCGGTCGATTTCAGGATATAATCTTCTCCCTACTCAATTTTGCAGTCACCACGGAAGCGCAAAAGGTCCTGTGCAATGTCGTCTTCAACAGCGGATCCGCTCAGCGCTATGTCAGCCGGCAGGAAGTCGTCGAGGCCTTAATGTCACGCATCAGCGCAAACAAGGACAAGAAACGATGGTCGTTGGAAAACCAGGTTTGGACAGCCACTGCTAGTATAGTCAAACAACTTTCCCATTTGCTCTGTTTAACTTGCTGGAACATTTGCGTATCGATTTAGCATACTGATAATCTTTCTGTGTCTGTCTGTCTGTCTGTCTGTCTGTCTGTCTGTCTGTCTGTCTGTCTATGTGACTGTGTGATTGTCTGTCTGTTTGTTTGACTGTGTGATTGTCTGTCTGTTTGTTTGACTGTGTGATTGTCTGTTTGCCTGTTTGTCTGTTTGTCTTTCTGTCTGCCGGACTGTCTCTCTGTTTGGCTGGCTGTCTAGTTGACTGTGGCCCTGCCCATCTGTTTTTCTTCTGTCACTTTCTCTGACAGTTTCTGGATGTGAAGCTGCTTTTCATCCTGACCATCCTGTGCGCCGAGATCCGTTCCGTCCTCCGAAACGACTGCCATGCCGTCCAGGACCTGTGCATCTACGCCACATGTTTACACGACAAAAAGCAGCACACCTTCGTCAATAACATACTATGCGAAATCCTCAAGACGCTCTTCAATTTGGTCTGCAACATCAGCCAGATTAATTTGACCATGGTAAACAAGTGTACAGAAAAGAGGTCCGGAAGCTATGGCTGTTGGGTTGGATAATCCCGATTGGGCTACCCCAAATAGGGATGAGTTCATGATCACACTGATTGTAATCTCATTATAGTCGGAGGAAATGGATTTTGTCAATCTCGGGCAAGTCTGCCGGGAAATGCTTGTGAAAAAGCCGTCGGATGAAGTCAAACGGTGGGAGGCCGGTCGAAATTCTGTTTATTAAACGAAAGCAGACAGGCAAACGAAAATATAGGCAGAGGAACGGACATAACCATGTAGACAGTCAAACAGATGGATAAACAGATAGGCAGGCAGGCAGACAAACAGACAGACAGACAGACAGATATATAGACATATAGAGAGACAGACAGGCAGGCAAGCAAGCAGACAGACAATGGAGTAGACGTTTGTGACAGACAAACATAGGTGTTGTTTTAATTTGTTAATGCTGTTTTCAGACATGTGATCAATTTGCTGACAGTCGTAAAGAATTTCGGCTACAGTCAGCTTGTAGTCCCGATCGCGGAGGATGGAAACAGTCCGGAATCTGCTGTACCGTTCGAGGGAGTCGACCTGGGGGCAGTGGCGGTGATGCTGCACTTTCTGGAGGAGAAGCTATCGATCGCAGGAGGAGGCAAGCCGACCGACGACCAACTCTCCCCGGTGCTGTGTACGTTGACTGAAGCGGCCAAGGCTGTGCCTGTCATTCGGCGGTTCTTAAAAGCGCAGATCCTCCCACCACTCCGCGAGCTCCATCAACGGCCAGAAGTGGGGACGACTATGCGCAATAAAATCTGCCGGCTCCTCACGTCCACGCAGATTAGTGTGCGCGACAGTGCGGGAGATTTACTCTTTGCACTCTGCAAAGGCAACGGTTAGTGCAGTTAGTAGGCAGTTACCGTCTGCGTAAAATCTCTTAATCGTTATTGTTTAGTCTTGAGTTATTGATGTGATTGTTCAATGTGTACGTACCATACTATGCCTGTCCTGTGTGTGTGTCTGAAAGTCTTCGTTCTAATGTCCTATCATCTATGTCTTCGACTTACTCTTGGTCAGTTGTCTCAGTATCTGTATATGGACTCTGGATGTCTGCGTTTTAAGCCAAACATCGTTGCATGTGTATATATGCCTGACTCTTAACTACTTGCGGCTCATGGATGCCTGCTTCCTGAACCTTTGCCCTATGTCGCTGTCTGGTTCTCAGTCAGTTGTTTTTGTTCGAATGTCTGCTTTTTTATGCTTCTCTTGATGCATCACTTTCATTTTACTGCACTGTGTCTGCAGTCTTGATGTGTACACCCCGAGCTATGTCCTCGGACTCTAACCTAGATGTGACTACGTGGTGTATCTGGGACTCGTTGTCTGCGTCGTGCGTTATTGTCTATGACTTAGTGTCTACATCGATAATGATTGTGTTTGTGTCTGTTCGTCTGCCTACTTACTTTCCTGTCTGTCTGTCTGTCTTTTTCTGATTGCCTGTATGAGTATGTCGGACTATACCATCGTCTCTTTCAGCCAAGCGTCTAATCAAATACACCGGCTACGGGAATGCAGCCGGCTGGCTGGCCGACCGCGGCCTAATGGGTTTGCCTGCGCCAGTACTCACCGCGGAAGACGACTCGGACACCAACTCCGACACTGAGGAATATTCCGCTGTAAAATCTGAGTAAGTTGGAATGAAAGGAAGAGAATTTTTTTCGCGGTAATGTGTTGCGGACGGGGAGCATGCGGCGAGTAATGCGTTTTTAATCATCCGTGCATTGTGTTTCGTTACTGTTGCGTGTGTTGCAGTATCGATCCCATGACGGGAGCTGTCAGGGTGGAACGGCCCGACCCGATGGCCGGGATGAGCGATGAACAGAAGGAGCATCTAGCCATGGAGCTCGTTCATGGAATGGACAAATTATTACGGTGAGCGTAGACGCAGCTTGCAGCCATTGCATAATACCCGTCAGCTTCTATTCAAATTCAAACCTAATCCAGCCCTATTGGTGTCTGTCTGTCTGACATCCTTCGGTTCTTTTGTCTGTGGGCGTGATGTTGTTTGTCTGACTAAAATTGATTTTCAGTATTTTACATCATCTGCTCCATATGCCTGCCTGCTGCCACAATTGGTACACCACAGTCGAAACAGAGGCAGATAAGAGCAAGGCAGATTCAAGTTGTCTGTCTGCTTTAGTGTTGTTTAAATTTATTTAAAATAACATTTAAAATGCCAAAAAACGGCCCTTTTATTTTAAATAAAATCGATTTTAATTTTATTTGAAATCGAGATTTTGTGACAGGCAGTATTCAATTTTATTTAAATTCCTTAACGGTTTCCCGATTTTAATTCATATTCAAATTGAACCAATCAAGGCATAGCTACAAATAATAAAATAGGCTACACCAGTCGAACATCTGTTTTCCACTAGTGGGGTTTTCATACAGGGCGCTTCGTGTCCCTTGAGTGGTGTTAACTTCGAGCGAAAGGTCTTGATACAGCGTATTTAAGTTTTGTACCCGAGGTTAGCCTGACTGTGTTTGAGACCGTTGAGATTGAGGAATAGCGTATTATCTGTCTAAATGTGACGTGACAGCGAATGTAAATAATAATCTTTCCTCTGAGATCGTTCGAGCACTAAAAACTTTGAGGCTATTTAAATCGAATTTAAATCGGCGAATATAAAGTAAGCCTGAAGGTTTGTCTGTTTCCCTTACCCCTTCGGTCCTCGTTTAGAAGTCTCCTTTATCGTTTGTAGGACCGGCCAGTTTAAACCAGTGGCGGTCGGAGCGGACGGCCGGCCCCATTCCGTGGAGAACGTCATGCAGTTCCGCGAGGAAATCCTCAAGAACCAGCCGGAGCGCCAATCCAAATCCGACTCTGACTCCGACTAGTTAATTCCCTAGGAAAATTGCTACGCATTTCTTTGCTTTACACACAATTTGGTAAGCCTGGTTTTATAGAAGCATTTTATAAGTATCGCGAATGCGTTGTCTTCTTTTCACGTAATCTCAAGCAGCAAGCATTCGCTTCTCTAGTCATGTGCGTGAATCTCCTCTGAACCTTGTAAGTAAGCACGCTTTTGAAACTGGAACTGAAAATAGCGGTCCGAAGTTTGGAACGATCAAAAAAGACATGTGAGGAAATGGTTAAAACGCCTCAGAAGGAAGAAGCGAAGATGAACGCATTTTCTGTTGGCGAAAAAGAGCACTGTCTTCTGTCTTAGCAAGGTTAGTCGGGCAAAGCTGTCCGAAAGAGAGGCAGAAAGAGACGCAGCAAACGTGGAAAACACAAAGTAGAAGTTTAAGTGACAATTCATAGTGGTGGGCTTGTCTGTGAGTTGATTATGGGAGCGCAGGGATGGATGAAAGCAGCTGCCGCCGTGAGTCCATTTCTCAACGCTTTCCATTCTTCTTGGAGGATGGTTCGCTGGAGGGAAGCACATTAAAAATTGAGATGGATCAAACGTGCGATAAGCTGTGGATAACGGACCTGGGGCTGCGAGATCGCTTGGAAGAGCCGCTGGAGGAAGAACTACTCGAAGAGGAGCCGGAGCTGGACGAGCGGCTAGAGGACGAGCTCGATCCTTCCTCGGAAGATCTAACGCCAAATAGAATACATTTAAAACAAATTTGCTTGTTGAACCTCATTTCGTTTAGATACATGGGATCCTTTTCTTTGAGCTAAATTAAAGTTTTCCCGTATTTTAAAACTGAAAATACAAACTCTGAATTTAAAAAAATCAAAATAAATTTCATGAAGAGCGTTTTCTACAAAATTAAATACCTAGAAATTTAGAAATATATTTGTCATAATATGTACTAGCTACCAAGTAAATAAGGTTGAAAAACGTACAATTTATTTTCCTGAATTATTCTTCATTCATTTACTAACACACGGTTAGCCAAAAACACCTTACAAAATTAAATGACACTTCTTAATCCCTAAACGGGTTACTTGAACCACGAAACTGACCTGGAGCCTGGATAGCGCTTTCTCGGTCTCTTCTCATTCGACAGCACCTTCTTTTGACTCCCATCCGAATCGGTGCCATTTTTATCACCGCTCTTCCTATCACTGCTAGCAGCTCCAGCTGCGGCTGCTGATGCTGCAGAGCTCGTTGAAGATGCTTTCATCTCTTCATCCTTCTTGGCGTCCTCTTCATCGTCATCCAATAAATCGTATTTGGCCGTATCCCCGTCGTCGTCGTCGTCATCATCCTCCAAACAAAGGAAACCAGATTCATTAAACCAATTAAACTATCTCCGCGGCTCTCAGTCTATGTTCCTGTCTGAGTGCCTGTCTCTCTATGTTCGACTGTTTGTCTGCACGGATGTTCAAGCGCCTGTCTGTCTGTCTGTCTGTCTGTCTGTCTGTCTGTCTGCTGCCTGCCTGCCTGCCTGCCTGCCTGCCTGCCTGCCTGCCTGCCTGCCTGCATGCCTGCCTATCTGTGCCCTTGTGTCTTGTCTATCTGTCTATCTCGTTGGTTAGCTATCTGCCTGTCTACCTGTCCGTCTGTTTGTTTATCTCTTTGTTTAAACATCTGCCCGTCTCTCTGCCTGTCAGACATTATATCGTGTGTCAGTTTGTGTCCGTCTGTGGGTCTTCCTATTTGTCAGCTTGCCGTTCACTCAACAATCTAACCAACCTCTTCGTCTGCATCCAAGCTGTACTTCGCAGCAATCTTCGGATCATCCTCATCCTCGTCATCATCATCATCTTCTTCCTGCGTCAAAAGTATTTTAATTGACATACTGGGTCGAGATGAATTGTGCTGCGCAGCGCGTGAACTGAAACTCGGCTCCAATCATCATCATCCACAGCGCAACAACCAGCACCTCACTCTCTTTGGCCGCCGCCGTCTTGAATGATTCCGGTCGAAGGGAGGAGGCCGACGCTCTCTCATCACGTCGATCATCCCCACCGTCACGGCTCGAGCGCATCTTTTTTTTCCTTCGGCCAAACTGGAAAAAACCCCAATATTTTAACATTTTTTTAATATCGCTCCATAGCTATACCTAGTTATAATAATTAACGGGAAAAAATAAACTGTTACTTGTAACTCATGGAAAACATTGTAAAAACAGTAAACTTATCAATAGACCAAACCGTAAGCTCAATCAGTCCCTTAAAAATCAAGCAATCAATCGCTCGAATACACAGAACATGAAACTGACTCAATCGATCAATCAAGCAGGCACTTACATCATCAAACTCGTCGTCCGATACTTCCCGTTCCTTATATTCCACCGTTCCGCGCTCGTTAAATCCGCCTCCGAGACCTGCAAGCAAATAAAAGCTGTGTTTAATTTTACAAAATTAAAAAGCAGAGGCAGCCAGTCAAACCTGTTCGCTCCTCGACTTCGGTGAACTTGGGAGCGTTGCAGGTGTTGCACGTCTTCCTTCTGGCCCAATTCACGTTTCCACACCTAAAATTCCACCCAAAAACTAGTCTTTTACAATCGCAAATCTCACAACAACTCTCTGCCCTTACTTTGTGCACATCCAGTCGTCGGCGGAGAAAAGGCCCTTGGACTTTTCTGCAGCCTGCTTCCCGATTTCGATGCCTGTTTTCTTCACGTTCGTCTTCTCATCCGGCCGTGCTGCAAAAAAAACCGCTCTCCGAAGACCAAATCTGACCTTCGAATCGGACGGACGTACGTTTTTTGCATCGATTACACTCCATGCGCTTGCCGAAGTTGACGTTGGCGCAGCTGAAACGAGGGGAAGAACCGCACGGGGGTCAACTCCAAAACGTCGCAAAACACGAGAGCGTGTACATTCTTCTACCTCGGATTCACTTACTCGGGACATTCCCAGTCGTCCAAGCCCGGTTTTGGAAAGCCCGGTCGTGTGGCCATTTGAAAATTCCTATAGGAGAGGTATGCGATGGGATGGTGTAGATTCCGCGATGATAAATTCCAAATTACAGAGAATTTTAATGGCGAATTTTAATTGCAGCAACCGAAGCCACACCTCCATGGCCACGCCTTTTCTGCCCTTTTGGTCAAGGGGTCTAGTCATAATTCAGCGAGGTCGTCGCCGTCTAGCTCTTCGATTCTCTAGTCTCAGCTGTGAAATGCTGTGGGATTTTCGATATGTGATGGGGGGCAAATCTCAAATTTCTAGAAAAAAGAAAAATCCGATTGACTAAGGTTTATTCCGAGAGAAAAACTTCAAAGGGGACTTTACTTTAGCCGCACTCCCGCCTTTTCTGCCCCGTCTGATTTATGGACTCCACCCACGGTCTCATTCTCCTACGAAGCAGTCGCTGTTCGGCCTGCAAGCACGCGTGGTACTGCTCCCAGGAATGCCAGGTCGGTAGACGGACAACCCAATCAAGGCATGAGCCGTTTGATCCAGGGATTGATAGATTGATTGATTGATTGGTTGGTTAAATACAGGTGATTTTTGTTTTTTGTTCTGTAGAAAACGGACTGGAAGAAGCATCATAAGATGGAGTGTCCCGCCTTGACAGTGCTGACAGATACAGTGACTGAATCATATGACGCTCCCACAGATGAGGTCGTGACGATGTGAAAGCTTCTTTTGAAGAGGGTAATTTCGCGGCCACAGGCAGAAAAGGGCATTCATTAGCCTCGCTTGATTGCTTGATTGTTACGTCGTCTCGGATTCGGAGTTGCGTGTATTGCCAATTGATTTGACTGATTTATTGCCACCCCTATGAGATTAAATTATTCTTGTCGTAAGGTGTGTGTAGGAGTGAACGATAGTCTCATTTTGCGGCCAGAGACTACTGAGACTACTGACATATAGACAGACAGACAGGTTGTCAAGCAGACAGTCGATAGATAAGCAATTAGGTCGGGACTTATGTACCTCCATATTTCCTAGATTGCTGAAATGTTCGCGCTGAAATGCGGTCGTCGATGCTTTGAAGCTATGATTTCGTCGGACGATCGAGCGAGCTCTCCTGGCTTGCCCGTCCTGCAGTTACGTTTCGGATCTGAGCGTGGAATCTCCGCTGAAGCGATACGAGAAACTGCTATGCCTGTACAAGATGCAGAAAGCCAACGTGGAAAATATCACTCAACCGGAATCGATGGCTCTGTTAACCATCATATCGTAAGTGCTGCATCCGAAGAACCTGCTGTTCCCGTGTGTGGTGGTGGACGTTTTAAATCCGGCGGAGGAGACTGCCGTTCTACCGGCAGGATGTGGAGTGTCTTCGGTATATCGGTATTACCTTACCGTCCAGTTCATGAATAACGACAAGTATTTTTGTGTATGCTGCAGCGTTTGGTACCCGGGACCGACGGTGGAGCCCATCATCGGATGGCTGTTCTTCTTAGGTCCCCGTGCACCGGATCCGCAGATGCCGCAGGAAATGAAGGCCGTGCTGACTGAGGTGGAACGGACTTTGGGTGTGGCTCATGGCTCGACGCATCCGCTCTACCGCGAGGTAGTGACAACTCTTCACAAAGTGTACCTCCTGACCACGCAACATCGAGGACTAATCTAACTGCCGCCACTGGCAGCGACCTCATGGCGAAATAATTGTTTATTTTCATCACTACAGTAAGTCTAAATGAAAAAATATTTCATAGTGATTCTTAATCGACACTTGAATAATTCCCCAAGAAAGCCTAATGTATTTTACGAACTTAAAATAATTTTGTTTTATTTTCCTGTGTCCTTCTTTTACTTTCGCTGTCATGCGGAATTTTTTCCTAGCGGCACATTTTACGTCATTTCATTTTACTGATGTGTTAAAAATGTCCAGATCACTATCTTCCTATCCTTGAGCCTGATACTGTAACCCCTCTGCTTACGTTGGGGCTACTCGTGTACAGTATGTGGAGCACGATGCATCAGATTGATATCTCCGCACAATCGTTTGTGCGTAACCATGTAATGCGTTCACCGAAAACGCCGCAAAATCACAATATGCTGGGGGAATGCATGGATCTTCTTTCTTCCTAGTCCATTCGCCGCGAACAAAACTCTACTGCATGCATACCTCTCATCCTCGTCTATTCATGTTAGACTGGTGCAATGGAATTGCCTTCGATTGTATTGCTCTTCCTATTGCATTTGTTTTACGGGTATAATTATGCCTCAGTAGATCCGATTGAGGAATTATTATTGCGGCCGGAAGGTCCGCTATTCGAAGGGGATATGATGGGTATCTATCCGGAAGTTCTTGCCCCACACTCCGTAAGAGTACTCACGCATTTTGGCAGCAGCTGAATCAATATTATTTTATATATTGCAATCCTGCAGATATCAGTTCAACGCACTGGAGCAACATCGGAGAGTCTCCACTGGACAGGAGGCATTGTCCCGTACAAATGGTCCAGGCATTATCCGTATAGTACGTACATTGTATACATACCGTCTAAGGTCGACAGTATGTCAATAATTTTACAATTTTAATACTAGTACAAAAACATTCCGAATTATGCCTGAGATTAATAAAATGCCTCCTTGGTACCTTTTCTGACCAACCACCCAGCTCGTTAACTGTCTTGCAAATTTGGCTTATTAAAAGTAAAAAGGTCAACGAAATTCTATTGGTACCTACGGGTACAATGACTAGTATGCAGTTTGATGCACACAGGAGAAAAAGATAATTTTTTGTCAAATTTGCCAGGAGACATTTTAACGCATGTTTAACACCCCGTGCCGTATGTCAAAGCACGTAAGTTCTACCCTTTAATCCCCGTTCTTTCTGTTTGACATTTCCCACGTCAGGTCCGCTCCTTCCGCGCCCTGAATATTTTGCATTTACCGAATCACTATGTACTGGATTTGTGTCTGTTGATTTAAAATTGTAAGTCCAGTGAAACAGCAGAATTACGTGGCCAAAATACAGGCAACTTTTAATGTACTAAACAGGTCGAGAAAAATTCTAACTTTTAGTTTTAGGTAATTTGTAATATTGCGCTTGCAAGAAAATATATGTATCCTTGTTAGCATTGATCACAGTTTTAGTGAAGGGTGAAGGACAAAATTGTAAAACAAGACGAAAATTATTTGAAAAGTCTGACGATGGACTTCCGGGAGCCCTCCTCGGTCCCATGTTTAAATCCTCCCTCCATTGTTATACGGTATTATACAGGTAGTTGCGACTTTGCGAGTGGGACTGTTACCCGCCATTTTTGCTGCACGATAAATATGAAATAATAATAATAAAAAGTGTAATAATGTCTTTGTGAGCAGGCGGATCTCACAAGGCAATTATTCTGCAAGCGATGAAAAAAATGGAGAATGTATCTTGCATCCGGTTTGTGGAAAGTAACCGGTCGGATGAAGAGTATTTCATATTGCTGGTTCCGGGATTTCTAAACGAGTAAGAGTAGCTGCGTGCGTCCGCAGCAAATCTGTCGGTGTGGGCCTACCGGTAGGTCCACTAGAGGCTCTGTACATGCGTTTAATCTGTCCCATATTTCTAGCTGTAAATCTAACGTCGGACGCCAGAAAGGTGGACAACGGCTGTTTCTTTCAGCAGGTGCATTTAATATATCCCTAGCTGTCAAAAAAATGTGACTTTACGAATTACCAAATATTTATCTTGGATACCACACATGTTAACAGGGAAAAATACCCTGTGCACCAGTTGACCATGTCTGTATTGATACTTTATCTCTTCATCTCCAGGTTGTATATCGATTGGAACGGCTCAACACGAACTAATGCATGCCTTAGGTGAGTCTAGTCCAGTCTTGGTTATTTGGCATATGTTCGTTCGCATACTTCAAACCAACAAATGGGGATGATATGATGTAGGGTTCCTGCATGAACAGGCGCGACACGACCGTGACGATTATGTGGAGATCGTCAAGGGAAATATTCAAAGAGGTATATTTCTCATTGCATCACATTATTCTTAAAAAACAGTTATAGTCGCCCTCTTTGACCTTCTTCCACCATAATGTCACCCACTTTGATTCCACCATTGGGAAACTGAAACATCTACATGTATATAACACGATCCAACACTAAGCAAAATCTCAGTCAAATGAATTTGGTTGTAAGTATCCTTAATAACTTTGCATTTCTTGCTCGAGCATCCAATCGAGATGTAACTTGAGATGGTCAGCTCACAATGAATTATTCAGCAGTTTCAGTCTCAAATGGCAGCCAAATTTTTTGTGTGAAGAACTATTCCCCTAAGACAATTTTTGAAAACATTACTTGCCGGGAATAATACTTTTATCAACTGGGAAAAATTTAAGAGATTGGGCAATTAGATTCCAGTGCCTGCAAGAGCCCAACTAACTCAAAATTTAATTGCAAATCGATTGGTATCAACCAAATGTTTTCAATAACGAGGGGGAGGAGTTATGATTGTTATTGGGTAAAGTATTCCTGTTCATGCACAGCTAGTGGACTGTAACAACCGGGTTCTATCAGTGCTTATAGCTCCACCCTCCTCATTTTCCATTTTTTTTCCCCCATACCAAGCGATTTCAAATGTGATTTCGAGTAGTGTTTTTTTAATATATTAATAGACATATTAAAATACCCCTATTTTTGGCTTTTTGAATTTTAATTAATATATTAAAATATTAAATTAAATGATTTTTTGAAGAGGGTATTAAATTAAAAAGTAATTAAAACATCAGCTGCCGGTAAGTTATTAATTTGAATATTAGAATTGCAACCGTTTCAATATTAATATATTAAATGACTTTTTCATTTTAATATATTAAAAATTGGCTCTGGTATTTTAATTGACAATTGAAATCGGTCCTCGTTCAATTCAAAAGAGTTCAGTTCAGTGCAGTACATGTGACATGTCAGTGTATCTCATGAAACGTGAACTGGTCACGTGATTGTTGCGTGTTGAATCCGCACGTGTGCGTTCAAGTAATTTAGTATGAGTGTTTGTCAGCCATTGCCTGCGTTGATTGCTTGAAACCGCGAAGCACTCAAATGTAGCTTGAATTTGACTTTTAGATTTGGAGAAGTTCTTCACTTTCGTTTGAAGTCTCCGAAGATTAGTAGCTTTTTATCATGGTTAATATTGGCGAAATAACCGTCAAACGAACGGTTAAATGAACAAACGGTTTCTGTTAATCTTCAGTTCCGCTGGCTAGCTGGCTAAAAAATCCCATGCATTGAATATTTTTTATCGTTGAAAATATTAATATATTTTAATATAAAATCATGAAGAATTTTAATTGTATTAATATATTATAATACAGCGGCCAAATTTTTTTTATTAAATTAAAAAGTAATTTAAATTATTTCTTGGGCAAATATATAGTAATATATTTTAATTGAGTGAAAAAAGAGATATTAAAAAAACACTAATTTCGAGTCAGTGGATGTCAAAGAATACTTTATTATGTTTTATTTGGGAAAAGGAAGTGACTATGATATAGTGATGTAGGGGTGACAATAGTAAAAGGTGGTGTATGGGAGAGGGAACAATTGTGGTACAACTGCTCTTATTCCATCTGAAGTGTCCGTTTTTAATTATGTCATTAGGGATGGAGCAGAACTTTCGCAAGTTCCCCCACGAAATCACAACGAGCTTCGAGGAAGAGTATGATTTCGGTTCCCTCATGCACTACACTCGCTTTGCCTTCGCCAAACGTGACAAGGAGGACCCCACCAAACCGGTCGGACCGACAATTATACCCAAGCCCCAGTATAAGGGCAAGACTTTGGGTAGGGAAGATGGCCTCAGCGAAGCTGACATCCGCAAGCTCAACCGCATGTACGGCTGCCGAACGGAAACGACATCCACCCCTGCCACCTGTGTTTCCTCTTCTACCTCGACCAAGCAGTACCGGTCTACAGCAGCCCCTTCTTCCACGTCGACATTTCGTCCCTTGGAAGGGCGAACATCTCTAACGTCACGTTTTATGTTGCCTCCAAAGTTGCAGGTACCATCGGTTCGCGAATGGAAGCTCGGTGAGTCCTTCGCTGTTGGGGATGAGGTGTCTTTTCGGGGGAAGATTTATACGGTACTACAGGCACATACTGCGGATGCAGCCAACTGGACGCCCGATCAGGTACCGGCTCTCTTCGCGGAGATCCCGCTGGACCTTGTCACGCGAAACGTCTATTCTCCTGGCAGGCCGGCTAGCTTGCTCTTGGATCTTTCGGAGAATAATAAGTCGGCTCGGAAGTGGCAGAGAGGAGCCCGCTTTTTCTTGGGCGAAAGAGTGAGCCATGCGGGGAAAATGTATAAGGTTCTCCAACCACACACCGCCAATTCTGCCAACTGGACTCCCGACCAGGTTCCGGCTCTCTTTCTTCGGATTTAATCTCGGCTCGTAGACTAAAAAGGAGGCCTATATGAAAATTACGGAAAAAGCACACAGCTGCTCAACTTCACTCCAAATCGGCTAAAACAAGTGAAAATCATGACAAAAGAGGGCAAAAAAAGGAGATCGATGTGAAAAGAACCCACATGAAAAGTACGAAGGAAAAAACGGCTCATACACCTGCACATGCTAAGGACACGGTTAAATAAATATTAAATTGTGTTTTTTCTCGTTTTTAGTAAAATCTATTTTCGTAGTTTTCCTTTTTTGAAAATTTTAGTTTTTTCCTGTTTTCACTTTTCGTTACATTGGATTTTCTTAGTTTTCCCACTTTTGTTTTGTCGTTTTTCCGTAGTTTTCAGGTATGCGAAAAGAGGTGCGCTGTTTCCCTTGTTCAACGGGGGGGGGGATTTGAATGCCACAAGATGCATCAGACGCTAGCATCAGAATAGATGTTCCAGTTGTCACTCCTCCTATTGTACGGATCTTCAGAGCAATCTTCTTTCTCCTTCTCATGAGTACGTAGACTGTTTCTCATTTTGCTTCATATATTGGTGGTATAAAAACAGAGGGTTTTCAGCTTTGAATTTTTGATAATTTAATAAGATAACTGCTCCATTGTCCAATCCACCAAAAAGCCGCGTGCATCTTACTGGATAAAATGACTCGAAAGGCAGTCAAGAGATGAACCAACATTTTTACAACTCAAAGAGACTCTAAGGAATGAAAAACTGAAGTGAACCAATAAACTTTAATTAAACTAAAACTTTAAGTAACTAGTTCCTTGGCTTTAGTCTTTTTTATTTGTAAAAGGATTTAAACTTAAAATGTTAGTTACTAAAAAGTTAAATTGGGAAACTGAAAAAACACAAATTAGGCAACTAAAATAACTAAACTAAAAATCCTTTAGTAACTAATTTTTAAATCACAAAAAAATTATCAGATGACTAATGTTAATTTTTGCCATCCCTAAAAGGAGAGCTACAGATTTGGATGCTTAAACTACGAACACATCCCACGCGGACAGAACGGTGACCGAAAATATTGCTTACAGGTCCATTATTTGCCTTGAAAAGTATTTATTCAAAAAAAACGTCTGTCGCAATCAGACGCCTCCCTCCATTCCTCACCCCGTAAACTGACAACGCCGCATTATAAAGACAAAATATACACGCATTGAAAGGCGATTCTTTGTAAGAGAAAACGGTTCTGTCAGCAATTTTTCCTGTAAGACGATCGTCTTCACCATTATAAGAAAGTCCATCAGACGAGTCTTCAGTTACACAAACAGCTTAAGCTATGGCGACTCTTAATTTTTTCGGTGGACTTTCCATTCAAATTGTCGCCATCATCATCATCAGCCTCGCACCCACCACCATACGATGTCTAGACTTAACTCGAACACAGACCCTGAGCACCCTCACCGGAAGCAGTGGCCAACAGAACCTGGACCTCTCCTGGGGCACCAATGCCACCCATATTGAAGTCCAATTGGCCTATCCCACCTTGGGATGGTTGGCGTTCGGGCTCTCTCCCACGGGCGGGATGGACCAGGCTGACGTTTTATTCGG
>LRSR01002061.1:0-35850 GCA_001579985.1 Hypsibius dujardini | reverse complement strand
TCTTGGCAATCCAATAATCTCCGCCCGTGGGGTCAGTGCCATAGCCGACCACGAGGATGTTTCGATCCGGAACGGTGCTGGAGCATTTCGGCTCGTTGTAGACGCCCCCGGTGTAGGCTGCGAACGACGGCTGTGTCGAGTCGATCATCACGGCAATGGGCCCGTGACTGGCCACTGCTCTCTGCAGTGCGCTTTCATTTCCAGCTGGTGTGACAAAGTAGTAACCATCGCAGGTGGCCACGGCTTTTTTCGGGTCGAACGCGCATTTTTGGTCCGCCCGAGTGTCGGGGTATTGGGCGAGGCTTTCGATACCGGATTTGACGATAAAGTTGTAGACCTGGTCTAGGGAGCAAGGCGTCCCGGTTACGTTGTTGCACTGTTCCGAACCTAAAGCAGATAATTATCAGGTATGTGTTTAATATAAAGATTTGGGACGTACCGGCACCGCAACAGTCAGCTAAATTTTGTTCGCTCAGGGAGATGAGGTTCCCTGTTTTTCGGAACCATTGGCCTTCAAGGGCACCTACAAAACATGTGAACGTTACAATAAAAATACATTGTAAGAGGTGGCAAAATTTTAACTTTCGGTATAGGCCTGTAATTTTCAAGAGTCATGGTGGAAATAATTTTGCAAGGATTTAGTAATACACAAATTATGACAAACTCAATATTCAATAATAGTAAACACTTTATGATATCAATGATATCAAACTTATTTATACGTTCAAGGATATTCCATTTCAATTGGGGTAACTGCAAAAAAATGCAAGTTCTAAATTGTTTTTAAAAGTTCTGTACCTGTTGTGGTGAAGTAAATCGAGTGCAGACACTGCTGCGGCAGTTGACTCTTAACCTCAGTCACGTAGCCTTGGGTCCGCCAGTCCAAAGAATCAGGAACATCCTCCACATCCAGCAATTCTTGCGAGCAGGTCGCCCGGGCATGCTTGATTTTGCGGGAACGACGAACTTTTGAGCGCTGATGCTGGGTCGGCACAGATTGTTCGTTAACCTCAACCTTGACAGACAATGGTCACTTTTTAAATAATTTAACGTCATCATCCGAACAGCCATTTTTCGCAGAGCATTAGAAATATTTTTAGGCAAAACACAGCCACATGATTATTGCGTGCAAACATCGTACCATTTCGTTCTCAGTATCTTCTGGAAGCGTTTCCAGCTCCTCCGTTTTCATATCCTCGTCCCATGGTGAATCATTTTCAGTCGCGTCAGAGTCTTCGATGTCTGTTGAGAGTTTGGACGATATATTTTGCTAATGAAAGGAAGAACAATTCATGCCCAATACCTTGTTCAGCTTCCCATATATTCAGCAATTCGTCCGTGTCCAATGTAGGGACTCGTTGGACGCGGCAGACAACCGCGGCCACGAGAAACGCTGACACGATGAGGATCACTGCCAGTTTCATTTTGGTAGTTTCTTCCACTAACTGTGCAAAAAGACGAGTTTCCTACGTTCCTGCAATAAACTTTCCGAAGACACGGAAGGCGTACGCGCTGGCGCTGTCTCGAGTTTAATTGTGACCTGAAATTGAGTTACAATTTCTGGTACCACAGCCGTCCTATATCGCACTATATGTCACTTTAATCGGCTGGCTGATAATGCTCTTTCAGATACGAGTCCTTGTGAATTGTGAGCGTTTTGAGACCGACGACTGTAAAGTTGGACAACTTGAACGGTTTAGCCTGCCTCGTAAGACAAAACAATTATTCTAAACAGGGTGTTTAATTTACGAGCAGGAGCGAATGACAAGTTAAAACGATTAAGCTGAGAATTCCAGGAGATAATGCTGCCCCATGCCAGGGGGGGGGGTGCCTTCATTTCTGGACAAACTGAAAGTAGGTTAGTGTGCGTGCGAACCTTTGTGTGATTTTTGCTGAATTTGTCAAAATGTTATGGATACCTCAAATATGGTATGATGTGTTTCACAGCTGGACAAGGTTATTATAGCCATTACCAAAAATACCAAGTAAAATTTTTATTTGCCCATCAACGTGCAACGTCATTCGTTAAACCGATAAATTAAATAACTTGTGATTGGATGGATTTCGAGGGAGATTCCTAAAAATCATCGCTGTAAACAACCTTGAGTCTTAGATAGACACATGACAGTATTACAAGCTGGAAGACATCCTTTGCTGCATGTTTAGATTACATGTCAAACCTTGTCCCTCCCCCGGTCCGGTGGATGGTAAAAGTATTTTTTGCCACTTCCAACAGGCTTTATTATCCCTTTCGGGCTTACCTCAACTCACTACTGCCCGACCCCACCCTCACCGCATAGTGGCGGGGATGGTTTAGGGTCCCTGCCAGCAATGGTTGGTTTATCGGTCGGAAAAACGGCGAGGGCAACGCATCATAACAATATCAACGTTATTGCTATCCATTTTTTTCTCCCAGCGAATTAGTGTACTCAAAGCATTACCTAGTGTGCGTAATCAAACGTTCTATTTCGACGGTCTTGTAATTCATTAATTAGCCACCAATCTTCTCGTTTCAGCATTCTGCAATAAAAAAGACTAAAAGTGTGTTCGACAATGATAACGTAAATAAATCACTAAACTCACCTTAATACAAACCAGAATCCCGTGAATCCACAAAGCACCAGTATAGCAATGCCAAGGATGAGCCAGTTGGTGACGGTGCTCGACGCAGAACCTTAGAATATTTTGCAAATTCTGTAATCATCCCAATTACGCGCACTATTGTAACGTTACGTCCAAACTTACAAAATATTTCTTCGTTCCTAAAACCGCACCGCGGTTCGTTGGGCGGTGGCCACTCCAGGTTGGGCCAGTCTATGACCCGCAACTGAGTGAGAGAGGTCTGAGACTTGCCGAACAGCTCGAAAAATGGCTGCAAATAGTTCGAACGAATGTCAGTCAATGTTTGAGTTGTTTCTTTTTGCTAAGCTACTTCAATGCAGGCTCGATCGTCCCACCTTTCGTAATTCGCTGTTGGGCATGGTATGAGACACAACCAAGGTTTCCATCCGAATTCCGTCCTGATTAACAAACATCGTTCCAGCCTGTGTGCTGAAGGAGCGATTGAGAAACCTTCCAGCTAGATATTTTCCGTCGGTAAGGTCAAACCCACACTGCCAAGCCTCCAGCAAAACCTTAGAGGTAAGACAAACATTTCCGAGTATTATGCTACAGTCCTGTACACTAACACCCTGACAAATATCTTAAAACCAATGAACCCGGGCCGGATGGAATCTTCCACTCCATCTTAACCATGATTCACCAGATTAATAGAGCATTAAACGTGTTTGGTGCAGAACATAAACTGACTGTAGTCAACATCAGAAATAAAAATACTCGCTAACTATGCTTTTTTTATTTGATTTTCATAGTTTTGCTAGTGATTTTAGACAATATCAAGTGATGTATTTGAACACTATCCTATTTAGGTTTGCGTCCGAAACATAATTATACCAGAAGGTCAGGGCTGGACCTTGACTAGGGCTGCCTAAACTAAATAATCAAACACTGCACTTAGCTTTTTTCTCAACAACCGATTAGTTACTAAAGGGTTTAACTTTATTTAGTTTCGCACATTTAGTCGAAATTAGTTGCCATATTTTAGTTCGTCATTAATAACTAAAACGCTCAATCTAGCTTTTTTTATCTACCTAAAAAAACTACAACCTAAAAATTGGTGCCTGCAAGTATTACTTTGGTTTTGACAAGGTTAGTCTCGGCTCGCTTGCAAAATAAATTAAGAAAGATAGAACGGAAACAGTTGGGATTCCAGTGAATTCAAATTCATCCCGTTCTCAACCAATAAATTTCATATTGTTTACGGCGAACCTGTCCGACGATGAGGATGGAGTTATATGCGCCCAGTAATATTGGCAAGAAGTCAACTGCGCTTGCATAGGTGAGGTTATGCCGTTGGGCGGAGCCTCGCTGAAACTGCAAACCCAATTGTTGTGTGTAATTGTCGCCGGCTGATGGACTGTTTTGGATGATTGCGGAGAGAGGCTCAATCACCAGCAGCGATCGGAAGGCGGATTGGGCTACCTGATGAAAGGTCATCCCAAACAACATTGACACGCTTTGCTAAATGTGAAATGACCGGGAAATTAGAGACCTCATCGTGCTCATCTCCAACACGCCATGTCAAGTTGCCGTAAAGTGAAGGAATGTTTAGCAATTGCAGGGCAAGGTAAACCTGAAAGGAAAAACAATGACGTGAATTGAAGATGTGAAAATGGGCGTGGCTTCCATGACAATCATGGCATAGCTAAGCCATGTGGAATCAACTTACGTATTCTCCGTTAGTCATGTTGAGGGAATATGCTGTGATCTGTAAAGAGCAGCCGGATCCAAAACTGATCATGTTAAACGGTCACTACTATTACGACCCATGGGTGGTAGATGACGATTGCGAGTATACATTCCAACTATACATACAATTGAGGTATATGGCAACTGCTTACCAGAAATTGCCTGAGGTCTATTGGCCAACCGAAGTAGAAGAAAACTACACGAAACAGCACAGAAATTATTAACACTGGATTCCACAGTTGTGTATGTTAAGTTTTTTGTGTTTGACCTTTACCTCGGCTGACTTGACGAAACTCCGTTAAAATATTTTTATAGGCAATGCTCTTGGCGGAATCGACCTGCCGCACCACGACCGCTACACGACCGATCTGGCCTTTTTGGAGTGCTGTGGCCAGGAAGATGGACGTGGCCTTATTCGGCGCAGTTGAGTTCGAGTCCCAGACGATAAACACGGACGTCCAGTTATGGCGTTGGATTAAGTTCAACGCCACAGCCCCGTATGAAGGCATATTAGCCACACTGAGGCTCAAGGTCGTCGGCAGAATGGATCGTTTACCTGCGAGTTCTACTCCACCCGCACTGGAAAACCATTTAACTAAGAGAAAGTCTTTAGAATTGGAGAATTTCATTGCAATATGCGCCAGTGTCGCTTGGCCTGATGGATACCTTTTACGGATATGGTACTATACTAATACATACAGTACTGTGTGTCTAAGGGCGCACATAAAACAAATCAGTGAATTGTTGTTCAGGAATAGTCTACTAGTACACAATCACTGAGATTGGCAATTGCATTTCTTTTACTCAAAAACTAATGCTAATGCTTGCAGTTTATTCTGTGGCACGTTTTCGCTTTCGTGGGGTACATACGTGTTTATTATCAGAGTGTTCCAGCTGGCGGCCAGTCGGTATAAGGACTGTGAGTCGGTCCAGCAATCTGTCAAACATTGCAAAATTAGGTTTACGAATTTAGGATACATCATGTTTCGGTTCCGAGCTACTGTGGAGCACAAAGAGGTTAAAAGCATTACAAGTCATCTCACGTGCTGCATCATTTTCATCATATGACATTTTGGAGCAACTTATATCAGATCCAGCATAATTTTCGTTTGGAGCCTGGGGTGGAGGTAAATGTTGTGCCTGACTGCAACGTCGAAATGTTTCGCACCAGTTTTGACTCTGACCTGTTTTCAAGAATGTTCAGGTGCAGTCACCCGATGGTAAGTAAAAATGTGAGTATGATAAAGTCAAGAGCTACTTTAAATCATTCATGAAAATTGATAGTTTTACAATCACATCAAATGCAATAAGAATGTAATTATCCAGGATCTTCGTATTTTTATTATTTTTACGACTGATCAGACCTCCCCAATATAAGGGAACAGTATCTCAGAAGACAACAATTTCCACCATGTTCTGTGTAGGAAGTTGTAGTCTATGTCGATACATAAGAAATCAGATATATGACTGTGCTACGTGTCGACTCGCAAGAACTGCCAAATCAATTATTCGAATATCAAATATATCTCTCAAAACGTTCGGATAACAATGGAATGGCTTTTTCTTGAGCTTTAACTTACCTCCTAAGGGGTCACCTGGTGTAATCAGGATCAAGACACGGCCAGGTGCCCAGAATCGATAATACCAATCCGCGAGTATTTCATCAGGGGCGTTGGCTGTGGTGATGCAGTTATGTGCTGTGGTAAGGACGTAAGTGAATCTAAGGGTTCCGTTGTAAAGCCCGGTCACCGTGTCCGCAGCAATCTTCATGGGTGGTTCGGAATAAGACAACGAAGCAATACTTCTCGTCTGAGAAGTGCGGCCAAAGACAAGAAGAGCCACCTCAACTGTAGATTTGGAATTGTGCTTTTCGGCGGCGGCAGTTGGTATGGGGATTCCGCTCATTGCAGTAAACATGACTGCTATAAACGTTAAACAGGCGACATGGGAGGTCATGTCAAGGCAAATTAAATGCAGAGTGTCACAGTAATTGTACTGTTTCAAGACTATCGGCAGATGCGAGGAGCTGGCAAGTGAGTGGGGATTTGTTTTGCGTGAAAATACAATTACAACGGAACACAGCAGTGCCTCAAGCTAGCGTTAACGAAGACTCTTGGAAATCGGTGTAGCTCCGCTGACAGCCGGGGGAGATGAGCTTCTTTAATTAAAATTAAAACCGGCGAAGATTCACATGGTTGTGCTTTCTTCCTCCTACACTGAAAATGATTGTGACATCCCGACAAAGCAATGGGTGCATCAGAAGTCTGGAATGCGCCGGTGAGCCTGCCATAGCCGAAGGGTCCTTCAATAATTTGATGATTGTACTGGCCTGCCTTGACCTAGGGGCGCGTTTTGATTACCCGGGGGTCGCAACCCACGCAACTCCCCCGGAGACGCCTCTGAGGGTCCAGCAGAAATCTGAACCCCTGCAAATGCCATTCCGTCCAGAATGTTATGCTTGCAAACAAAAAATATGTTTAGGTTAAAGTAAATATTAAAAGTTAAACATAACCAATATATAAAGTATAATAACTGTAAAAAAAATATCTAATACTAGATTTACTAGATTATTTTTTACATTATTGTCAAGTAAATTTTTTATTAAGAATAAGAAATGGATTCAAATAGCAGTTTTAGGGGTCCGAACCCCAACTGGGCGCCTCAAGGGAGTTACTCAGACGGCCACTTTGCCGCCCCCTAGTAATCGAAACGCGTCTTTACATTGGACGAACGGACAAAGGGAGAGGGTTATGAGCTTGCCAGTTTTTTCTTACTTGGCGTGGTACACAATGTGTAAATTTCACGTTCCTGTTCCTGTAAACTGCATAATGGTTAGCGGAAATTCGTGGATCGAGCTCTCAACTAAGCAGGAAGGTGAACTTGAACCCACCATCTACCCGCTCGCCCCCACCATCCCCAGTGAACAACTGACCGTTAAGTCGACCGGGCCGTTGCCCTCAAGCGCTTCGCGGGTGTGCGGACGTTCTTGATAGCATTCGCCGGAAGGTGCAGGAGAGCGCGCTTTTTAACCGACGAATACAAAGCTAAACAACTTTGTCTGCCTCGTAAGACACAAGAATTATTTCGAAGCAGGTTGTTTATTTGACGAGCTGGAGCGAATGACAAGTTTAGAACGCTTAAATTGAGAGTTCAAGGCGATAATTCTTCTTCATACATAAAGAAAAAAATATCAAAGAAAACTGATTAAACTGTTACACTTCTCGAAACGGGGAAGATACTCGTACAAACAATTTAAGCAGTATACGCGAAATCTTCATTTTTTGTTTTTGCTATCGATTGAAGTGAAAGAAACAAACACAAAATCTAAAGTACTGTGTTTTTTTGTTTATGGGTCATCTTTCGTTTCCTTAGTGTTTATTTTCCTTCCTGGGCTTTATCGCTGCTTGTCCTTTAGAGATGATTTTTTGTTCAGCTGGCATTCCACCTACGAAAAATCACCATGTACCGTATATAAACTTTACGGAATTCCACACCGCGTCGTCAACATTGCCGACGCGAAAGGTATTACAACCAAACGTATTTTCAATTGTCATCACTCACGTGCTGATGTCCAATCTTGATGTAGCCCTTATCCAGTAGTGTCTTCACGTCCTCATCTCTTTCTACGGCCAAATACGCGAACCCATCTAGAACGTTCAAATCCTTCACCTACAAAACCAGCCAAGACATTTCAAACCAACTACGAACACTTGTGCTGGTGTTTACACTGCTTCACCCCCTAAAACACACCCTTTTCACCCCATTACACTATATTCATCCCCTTTCCCCAAATAATGTGAACTTTGAAAATCAAGCTAGTCTATAGATATTCGTGTTCATCGTTGAGTTTAATTTCATATAAGACGAACGTCTTAAAGTATTTGAAATCTCAGCTGGAAGTCACAATTAATTCAGCTTAAACTGAGTTTCGTAAAATACAACTGTATCTCTGCATGAAAAAATGGTAATTCAAACAGAAACATGTTTGCCTTTATTGAATTTGTAGAATACAATAGAGAAAAAAATACTTTGATGACGTTCATTTTATATTTCACTAGTTATTCAATATTTAAAGGTATTTGTACCGAAATTGTTCATCGAATCAATGATAAACTAATACAAGTTGAAAAGGGAGTGTCAATGGTTAAACGGGGTGCAAAATGCGTTGACAACAGTGAAGGGGGGGGGGTGACTATGGCGGTTTCCTTGATCAAAACACCAGACTGACTTTGACATGTAAGCTCACGTCCGCGTGAACTTCTTTCGAACTCAGCTGTTTGGGTATGCCACCGAGGAAAATCTGGTACACGAACGTGGGTTTCTCCCGATAGGGGAAGGTGGTCAGAGCAGAACCGTCAAGTTTATGATTGGTATACTGCAACGCGGCCCGTGCCCCTTCCACGTCGACGAACTCGACGATTCCGTTGCAGCTGGTGTCGTAGCTGCGACACGGATAGACCCTACTGGTCACCAAGGGTCCAAATGTGGAAAAGTACTTATGGAAGATTTTCGGATTCGTATTGGGCGAGATGTTCTTGACGAAAATCTTTTGTGTCCTGAAATTTAAAGGGATTTAATATTGACCACGAGTGGAACAAATTAGTAGGTATGATAAAAGGCTCGTTTACGGTTCTTACAGGTTGCTACCAGGACCCCTCACGGTAGAGCTAGGGGGTGGGCAGAGAGGCAAAATACATTTTGAACCCAAATTTGGTCTTTTGTCCTTGATAATTTTGAAACTTCTGGGGGTCTGGGGGTCTGATATCCAGGACGCCTCGGGATTTCAAAAAATTTCAAAAACATCAGTTGGTCAAATTTGAAGTTTACTGTGGTCCAATTAAAGTTCACTTCACAGTTCAATGTTAAAACATTCAAAAGAGCGGTCCAACTGTGTTCGAGAAACTGATGGTTTGATCACGGACAAGAGGCCGAAGTTTGCTATCAATCTTGAAAAATGTATTTTACTCCTTTACCCACTTCCAGGCGCTTCCATGAGGGGTCCTGGTTCCGATCTGCGAGAACCCTAAACGAGCCTCTGGGTGTGATAAGTCGACCTAAACGGGGAAGTAATTTCTTTTCGAGAAGCTAAATCTTCTCTTTAAATTCCATTTGCATACTATTTACATGATATACATTTAGTTAATTTCAAACCTATTTTAAGTGATAATAATGTGCAAGATCTACTTATTGCTGGTAGATTATGCTTTTCGATTGAGTGAACCACATAAAAAATGCCGATGAAAGAGTGACTCACTGAAGTTGCGGTGCCACTTGTTGAGAGTTCATATTTTCTACATTGGACGGCGACGATTCACGCTGCTGTGGTACAGCCGTTGGTCGTGTTGCTGCAGACCGGCCAGCAGAACCGACAACTTGAAAACCTGCTTCATCATCGTCTCGTTCGGTCATCATTAGTGCGGGTCGGTTGGACGACGAAAGCGCAGGGAACGCGTCGTTGCCTTCAAAAACTCTTGCTACAGTCGGCGGCATGGCATGATATTCATTGTTGCCTTGGAATGGTTGTGTAATGGTTGGTTGGGGTCTAGGTGCTGCTCCCGATGGCTGTCCGAGAAAAACATCTTCTCCCGAGGATGATTTCGTTCCGACATTTCGCGGTGGTTCACGGTACGGAGTGGCTATGGTTGATAGACCCGAAGTCGAATTGGGAATGTTTGCTCTCTCGTACTGTTGATCGAACTGCTGCACGACTGCTGCAGTTGCCGAATGAGACGGACGTTCATTAATTTGATTGGTTAGCCTACGTGCAGAATCATTATTTTTTATTTGTTTAAAAAAATTAAATAGTTGCGTGAAAAGTAAACTGTCAAGGCGCTTACTTGGGCGGCTTGCGGATTAATTCAGCTAGCGGATGGATCAGATGAAATTGAACTTCCGTACGACTCCACGGTTTCTGTCAACAAATGCGCAATAAATGAATTAATTGGGAACTTCGAAGGTTGATCTTAAAGTCATTCTCAAAGGCAATGATGAAGAGGGAGAATTACCTTGGTTTCCCGTTCTTTATCGGCAATCATGTCCTTGATATCTTCTTCATCTATTTTCAGTACCTTTTTACATGCTCGTTGAATGGCTGCGAACCAGTCGTCAACGCGTTCTTGATACTCCTGCGACATCTTGAGCTCTGGTGATATGAAATCTAATACGATAATTACGTATTAATTGATACAATCTAAAGTTAGTTCTATGAAATAAGGAATAAGAAAGAAGAAAGGAGCTACATCAAACTACAGGTTAGTCGTTTTTGCTGCAACGTGTGAACAACAGCATGAAAACTGATTGAAACGGAAGCGTAGAAAGTAGTTGGGGAAGTTGTGTAACGCAGCTGAATCAAGCGTGCGTTTTTTATGATTCATGCCCACCACTTGTTTTGTCTGCCGCTAACCAGCTGATGTGGCAACTGCGCCGATCATGTCGCCGTACGTGAATTTCGGACGGAAACCGGTTATCGGAAGATGAGCGCATACTTCACTTCGGTCCTTCTCCTCTCAATGCAAGCTCGCCTGATACTCAAACAGTTGCACATTTCTTCACGCTTTCACAGCAGTGAGAGAGAGCGAGGTTCCTAGACGTTTGAAACGTTCTAGAACTTTCGCATGGATTAATTTGGGTTCGGAGAAGAGGTGAAGACTTTTGATGAGGATGGAGGGATGGGGATCAGGAGCGCCTACGCAAAAAGGTACGAACTTTTTGTCAGTATCGATGATGAGTACCGCTTAACGGCTCCCGGTGCACCGTATCACTATCACTTGAAAAAACGTCTGGTTTTACTTATTATTGATTTAAAAGTGCAGTTATTAAAACAGTAGACTTAAACAATAAAAAAAAGTTATTAAAATAATAAACAATAAATGAGCATTTGCTTTATTTTCTGCAGGACCCGGGCCGCTCGTGGCCTTCTTTTGGGACATTGAGAACTGCGAAGTGCGACCGGACAAGTATAAGCAGGCTGGGATGTTTGTGGAATTCTTGCGGCAGAAGTTCGGCTACGGAGTGCGGCGACGCGAGATCGGCTTCACTGTGGTGTGCGATACCACCCGCACCGACCAGAATTTGCTGCGAGCATTAAACGAAGCACACGTAATTGAACATGCAGTATTCTGTAGCAGGCAAACGCGGCGAGTTGAATCGCCGCATGGGTTGAATCGATTGGTTGGCGGAGGGCGCCACAAGTGCAAGCGACTTTAAATTAAACGCGTTGTTTAGAATTTACACTTGTGGCGCCCTCCGCCACCCGACCGATTCAACCGATGTAGCGATTTAACCCGCCGCGTTTGCCTGCTACTGATTCCTATGGCGAGGCTACAGTTAAATTGAGGTGTGTAATTAAGTGGGGCTCATTTCAGATAACGCTGATTCACGTACCGAATGTCGCGAAAAACGCTGCCGATGATAAACTCCGGTCAGAGATGCGGAAGTACTGCCAGAATAATCCACCAGGCAGTGTGCTCGTACTCATTTCAGGTGGGTGAATCTTAGTTTTGAAGATCAAACTGTTTGGGTAAATTCGTTTATCGGAACATTTACATATCTATTCAAGTTGATTTATTTATATTTTATGTCAGCATTTATATATACATATATACATATACGCCTATATATATATATTTATATATATTATATATACGTATATTTTATTTATCTTTTTATCTTTTTTTCCTAATTTTTATATTTTTACAAATCGTTATATTTTTTATATTGTATTTATTTCGAATGAACTTAGGAACTTTGAAAAGCTTATTGCTTATATTATTGCACTCTAGGAGATATTAACTTCGCCCCAGAACTGCAAGCAGCCCGCGACCAGCATGGGCTGGATGTGCTCATCATACATAGACAGCCGTTTGCTAAGGCGCTCCTTGCTACAGCTAAGGAACACTACATCTACGCCGAACTTTTCGAGCAGGCATTCTCAAACGCCGACGCTACGGTTGAAAACAACGATTCCGATACAAATCCCGTAGGTGCCGTTTGTAGTTGTTTCTTCTGAGAAGCTCTTCAGATGATCCCGACTCAAACGATATGGTGTTAACGTTGTGAATGGTCATAGGCGGATCTACTGGTCATAGTGGAAGGCCTTCCAATCGGCATCGTTCCGGAAGACCGCATTCGAGATTGGATCAGTTTACGAGTGGATAAAACCGGGGGAAAAGTAGGAACAATTTCGCGGGAAGAAGGACGAGCTGAAGTGAAATTTAAAACGCCTGATGGGGCTATAAGGTATGTTGTTGAGTCGACTGTATATTCACTGTATGCCCGTTCCTACGGGCTGACACGTTCATGAACTCTGGTAAAGAGGTGGTTTGGAGGTACGGACAGTGTGAGGCCAAGCAAAAAATGTTTCAACAGGGAAAGCGTGAAATTATTTCAATAATGAGTACGAGGCATCATTTAGAAGTTTCCGCGTTCACAGTTCCTGGCTGGTGACGCTGCAAGCTTGATTTTTTGTTGTTTTCTCACCCCTGAAATTGCTAGTCTCTTTTCTATATTATGCCATTTTCAGAATGTATGAACTTAGAAAAACAAAGTCACTGCCGATTGCGCTACTGGAGTGAAGCGCTGCGGATACTTTATCAAGCATGATATTGTCTTCGTGTGTGTGACTGATACCGAACAATTTTTCATCCAGTTGACTGTTGATTAGATACTTTGAATATGGGATTCGCCCTGCCTTCTGGTGTGAATTTTAGATCCTTTAGCACCATACCAGATCGAAGCATACGAAAACGTGTTAGCTCTGTTTGAATTAACAGTCAAATAATTATAAATGTCATAATTTGTGGATTCTACAACGCTTTTTGAGTGTGTACAGAGTGTTGCTTGCTTGTTTGATTACCGTTAGTCAGGGGCGGTTACATGTTACTACTCCGGTTACACCATGTGAATCATTGGACAGCAGCATTGGAACGCTCTGACCGATGATTACCGAATTTTAATTCTGCCACCGTTCATTACAAACACTCAATTCTAAATGATTTGGGTCCCCATAGATATTGTCAAGAAGCCCAATTTTTTGGATCGTGAAAAACAAGAAGTTTTTAGGAAGTTGTGAACACCAGCGCAGAGGCCTTCTAAGTGTTAGCAAGGCGATATCTGGCACTTCTAATATTTTTTTGAAAACATTTTCTGGCAAATAAAACTTCTTGATCTTACATGACCAAAGCAAAAACCGCTAGTGAATCGATTGAAAACTCAGTCGGTACATCAGTTGTGACCGTAGAAGTAAGCAATTTATACCGCCCGGCACTCAGAGAATCGAACACTTTTGTAATATTTTCGTCTTCTTAAAAAATGTATTTGTTCGGTAACCATAGCGTAAATTCACCATGAGTCTTTAACACATCTAGTGAAATATTTTAGGCGGAAATACTAGCTGTTCTCTAAAGACCACCGTATTCATACATTCGATTGACACTTGATCAATGAATAAATAACATTTGTGGATAGCTTCGATCTTTACCATACCATTTTCATAAGTGCAAAATATTATAAATTCAATATTAATATAAAATCCGACAAGCAAGCGTTGCAATACTTTCTTTAACCGTGTATCCTTCATGTTTAGGAGTCGCGGGAACTTGGACGGCCAGCTTGCGTTTGGCTACCCCATCTGCGCTCGGTTCTATGTGGCGTCGACTTTGTTGGCAGACGAAACAGCCAGTCGTCAATTTGTGCAGCCACAGAAACAGCAGATGGTCCTGCCGCAATGCAACGAAGAACTTTCGAACCGCGGACCTCCACAACAAAAGTTGCAGTTGGAGAAATCTCAGCGTATTGCCCCTGCAACAATTAGTCAGCCGTCGAAATGTCCACAATCCGTCAGGCACGATTCCAGGACACCAAGACCTGCCCCATCCTACGCGGAGGCTGTGAAAGCTCCTGTACATGTTCCACACAACGTGGAACCTACCGGACACCACCCGAAAGCGACTGGCAACGGTGTTCAAGGTCACCTGAAGAAATCGGACGACTTGACGGACAGCTGGGATGACTGGGATGCTGCTGTGGCTGCTGTTGCTGTTTTGAGTCTTAATGATCAGACGTCAAACATCGAGACACCTCGACAATATTCAGATACAGATTCAACAAATAATACAGAGGACCAGCATCATGGTAGCAGGGACAACTGTTCCCGTACGTGCCTTTGTTTGTGGCTGAACTTGCGTGTCTCAAGTGCTATGTATTATGTTTCACAGGAGGACTACAACGAGATCAAAGCAATTTCGAGATTAATAGATTTAATACACACAACGGACGTGACATCACTGGCCGCGAGATAGGTATGTTAATTTGACAAACAGCATGCTATACATTTTTAAGTCACTTGTACGAAATGGATGAAGTTTGAAAGTTTGAACAAACTTCCGAAGACACGTATTCTACAAATTTGTGTTCCAGACAATTTACGAATCTGAAAATCAATTAATGTTAACGAATGAATGTTAGACCAGATATGTTTGAAATCGCGCAGTTTGTTTGACGCTGCCGTTGTCCTAGATAAATGAACTCTTCAGTGCTTTTTTTGTGTGTGTGAATCAAAATGTGTGAATCAAAATGTGTGAATCAAAATGCTTAGAACAAATTGACATCATAGTTGCTTGATTTCACATAAATTGGATTGAATGTTTGTTCCACTATTCTCATGTAGTTATTGTTATGTTCTACTATTCTGTGCTGCGACAACTTATACTGCTAGATCAGGTTTCTGTGCTAAATCTAAAGATGACTGAACAAAATACCACTTTGCTAAGTCGCAGGCTTTTTCTTGCAGGAGTATACACACACGACCATGAAATGAGCAGACCACAACATGGGACAGGAAATTTAGACGACGATTTCGGAGAATACGATGCCATTTTTAGGCAAATATGTGGCAAGTAAATTAGAGTGGCATGGTTCACCAGAGTTTGGTGCGACATTTTAAAACGATTCCCACCAACAACTTTTGTTTCTGCCACATTTCGGTGTCGTAGATGGTTCATTTGTCCACTTTTGTGTGAAATATTTTACCCTCGTTGTTTCCCCACTGCATGAGTGCGTGTTAGTTCCTTGTGGATCATCCCTTGTGTCAAAATGGTACCAAGATTGGTCTTGCCTGATAGATCACATTCTTCGAACCGCCGAAATCGACCGCAGTCTTCCAGAATCGCTATTTTTCCAGTTAGAAATAATCCACCAATCCTTGCTGCGCTGCTGTATCCTGCGTAGTCCACAACACAAAAACAAACGTGTACGTTAACTTTGATGATTACACAGTTCCCGCAACCTTCACAAACACCTACCCCATAAACCCACAGAGAGCTATCAGAAGGAACCCGATAACAATCCAGTTGGTAACAAGGCTTGAGAAAGAACCTTCCAGAATAGTAAAGAATAACTTCGCTAAGCGTTTATGCATAATTAGGAATGGCAACCGGTCCAAATACGGTCCCGGTTCCGGTTCTGGTCCGATCTATTTTCTAAATCGGATAAACCTATTCGGTTCCATCACTTAACCGGTTACTAACATATTATCTTGTAATCAACGGAAACTAGTTGCCCTGGCACAAAATATTTTTCCATCGAAGCGATATAATCCTTTCATAAGTTAAGAAATTAAACAATCAAGTTTTCGCTAGGTTTTTCATTAAATGAACAGCAAAACAAATAACTTTCTAATAACTTTCTTGTCGAACCGTTTCGGTCGTTTTTTTACAACCGGTCCGATCTTTCGGGCGCACCGGTTGTAATTTTCGCGATCTTTGTTAAGAACCGGACCGGAAAAACCGATCGAACCGGTTCGGTTAAACGGTCCGGCCCGGTTTTGCCATCCCTAGACACAATGAATGGTATGTTTATATTGTTCAAACTTACAAAACATTTACTCATTCCGAAATCCACACCGAAGTTTGCTAGGCGGTGGTCATTCCAGGCCGGTCCAGTCTATGACCCTCAACTGTGTCAGAGAGGTCTGGGATTTGCTGAACTGCCCCCAAAACCGCTGCAAACAGTTTGAAGGAATATTAATCAAGTTTGGAGTGCCTTCCTTGGGCCGGGTTAGTTCAAATGCAAGCTCGATCGACCCACCTCCCGTAATTCGCTGCTGGGCATAGTATAAGACACAACCAAGGTCTCCATCCGAATTCCGTCCTGATTGACAAACATTGTTCCTACGTCTGTGCTACCAGAAAAAAAGGGCTACCAGAGTTGAAATTAAAGAGGAGGTAGGAATTCACATCGACGTTTAACACACTGACAGTACTGTAGGATAGGTGGAGACTTCTCTTCTCTTTCTGGCCACCCTGTTTTCTGTCCTACATTTGGTCAATATCCTTGCCCAGTGGAACTCACTTGGGCAAAAACGAAGTGATTGATTCCGATCGGCGTGGATTTTTCCCACAAATATATTATGATTTCGCATTGGAATCCCGGGCTAGAAATCACATCTGCAGTTTCAGTGAAAAATAAGGAAGAAAAATACTTTCCGCGCTACCTTGTGTAATGAACCCGGGATTGATTGGTTGATTCTTCAACAAGTTTCAAATATTTTTGACTTAGTCTTTTTATACCATATTTTTTTCTGTAACCGTAGATGTAACTTTAATTTGAGGAGACTTTAATATGAAATCACAATATATAAACAAGTAATTCTAAAAAAAAACCACGCCGACTGGGAGGAAATATCTCTGTTCTCGCTCAAGTCAGCCAACATATTTTAACTTCTAAGTACCCCAATATCCAAAACTTTAATTACTTTTTCTTCTTTCATGCACCATTTCCCAAGTTTTCAATTACATTCTAACGAAATTTGGTCGACGTCATTTATTCCTTCATCCAATGCGCGCTCGAATCGACTCTTCGTGGTGTATTTGGCAAACTGACTACATTTCCGTGGAGATGGCCCTAATAAAAATTTAAATGTGCCCCGAATTCGGGGCGGACAAAAATCCACACTTTCTGTCGAACTTTTTCTCGGACAAAAATGTACCCCTTAATTTAGTACATTAGATGTCCGTTGCGGACAAAATTTAGTACATTAATTTAGTACATTAAATGTCCGCTGCGAACAATTTTTTTGTCTGCCGACAAATGCTTCAGATATAATTAAAATATGATTAAATCTAATTGAGCACTTCTTTACTGATCCCTAGTACGCATTTGGTGTACTAAAAGTTTTTTCTGTACATACAAAAAAAACAAGTTAACACCTAAAATTTGTACGTAGAAACAGCGGCTTATATCTCCTATATTATATACGGCCACCACAAAACGTACGCCGTACCAAGGAAATAACCAGGTTATATTGTGTACGATCGCATTTATTTTTATCCATGTGTACAGTTCTCATGCGTATTGTATACATACTTTGTAAGACCAATGAAATTTTAAAAGACCATACGAATAAGCTTAGGTCTCACAAATCTTGTAGTTTGTACAAAGGTCTAACTTTGACAAACCAAGCTATAATAGCGCCTGAATATTGTTCCAGACTTCCCACAGCCGTAAAACGTGAAAGTATATGTTTCGCAATTCTTCGCGAAAATGCTAAAACTGTTTCAGTCCTATTATTGCACACATATTTCGCCGTGTTTTAAAATAATCATATTTTATTCTGGACTTTTATTTTGTCATTTATTTTTAAAAACTTACAGTCTGCTCGCGTTTCGAATAAGAACGAATAAGGTGTATTAATTCTAAAAGCTCACACGTATCGCTTCACATAAACTTAGACCAACAAAAAGGTTGTCACACGCCGGTTGGTTTTTTGGTTTTCTTTGCAAATTTAAATTTACATTTTGAGCGAAAAAATGAAGTTTACCGAAATGGGTCTCCAGTTTTGGATTAAACCTGAGATCCCCTGGACGAGACCAGCAGAATGTGCTAATAGTTTTGCATACTTCATTACAGTAATATCGATATCAAAAATCTCCAGATCTATATTTTTCAGTACCATCAAGAACTCAAATTTTCGTCTGTTATAGAAGCCACTGAATTTTATGAGAAAGGACAGTGTGTTATAGCCCCCATCATGTTTTGGTAGATATTTTTTAAAATAAGATCTAATATTTTGTCGAAATTATTAAAAATAGACTTTAAATTCTACTTGTTTGCAGAACATGAATGCCTCAGTCCGACAGAATAGCTTGCCAATTTTAAACGTGAGTTTTCAGAATAAACGAATGTGCTGAAAGAAAAACGTTATGTGACAAAAAAGGTTGCGGGCATGGCAGTTAAAAATTATTAAGATTGTGTGGGTTGTAAGCTTAGCTTCCCAAAACTAAATCAATTGTGTGTAAAGAGTCGATTCCGCCCAAAATTAGGCTGGCTGGAGTTACTCTAATCAACAAATCATCATGCGCGAGTTTGAAAATTGTTGCGATTCATATAACCGCAAGTGCTGTTTTGGGCAAAATGTTCGCCTTTTTTTAGTCACACAAACTTTCTTCTTCGTCACACAAACTTTTTTCTTCGTCGTACAAAATATGCCTGTCGGTTGCAAAAAAGTCCTGCACGGTTTTTCATCACACAAAATATGTGTGCTGTTTGTCCTTGGAGACAAACAATTCTACTTCAAACACTATTTGTGTGAACAGTACACGAATTTGTCCTGGATTTTGTGTGAAAGGAATTCGGGTCGGACAAAGGCCAAAATTTTTTTATTAAGGTGGGCGATTGTGCATTTTAAATAGTACACCACGCTGGTCATTTTGCTCCATCCCGGGCAGCTTCCTATTTCTATGTTTTTTTCTTAAAATCCTGATTTTATTAACTGATCAAACCGGCATTTTGTTTTCTAAAAAAATAACCAATGGGCCACACATTTGCATCTTTCATCATGTTATCTTTTATTATAATTCGTTGATTGACCAGCTGGTCCAGCAGAACTTGAATAAACGTGTCTAAAAATGTTCTGCACTATTTTATTGAAAATAATTGGAACGGGCGAACGCAAACGTGAACGCTCAATCGTTTATGATTGATCAAGGCAGACAAGTGGCATCTTCGTTTAAGCGTGCATATACGAGTGAAACGACGAAACTGCCCTCTGTGGTTCGAGGGTATGAGTAATGATCCACCAGTGCTGAGACTTTCGACTCTGAAGCTTACTGAAATCAAATAAAGCACGCTAGAAATCGGACCGTGAATGATCTTGCCCAAAGTCTTAACGATAAGCTTACCGGAAGGCAATAAGAATGACCATCACGCCAGACAGAGCAACCAAAGCCATGCCAACAATAATTCCGGTTGTTGCGGAACTGCTAGCGAAGCCTACAGAGGAACAAATTGAACTTTCATCACTCACTCGTCATTGGACAGATAATTTCGTTAAGTCCTCTTACAAAATAACTTTTCGTTTCGAAACCCGCAAAGCGGCACACTCGGCGGCGGCCATCCTCCGCCTGGCCAATTTATCATGGCACCCACTTGCTTCAAGGTGGTCTGTGACACTCCATACTGCACCAGGAATGGCTGCAAAGTCGGAAGCCGATAATTCCTTGCGAGTTAGTTTTTTTAAAAAGACAAGACACGGCGTAACTGTCTCTGTTAAAAGCGAGAGTGCGGTCGTCAACGTTTGCCATCAATCAACAAAATGTATCAAAAAAGTTTTAATGAACGAGTTTGAAGAAGTGATCAGCCGGAGCTGTCAAGGAAAATCGATCAGTAAATATCGGAAATTCGCTAATCGCATTTGGCTGATTTGTATGGCAGTTGGCGTGTCAGCAATCGAAAAATGCGAATAGATCAATCACAGGCCTTGGTTTTGAGACGCATGGCTCAACATTTTGCTTGCTCGCTGATATTATAATATTATAAGACGTATTTATACTTCGCGTAATTCGCTTTGAGCTGCGGTGTAGGAGACGACGAGGTTCTCCACTCGGATCCCATCACCGTTGATGAAGACATCACCGACCTCAGTCGTAAAAAGACGGTTTAGAAGGCGCGTCGCGAGATAGCTGCCGTTGGTGAGGTCATTCCCGTCCTGCCATGTTTCCAGCAGCACCTGCAGTGTAGGAAAATAATCAAGGAAGATAATCAAAAGCCAAATTTGTTGAACTAAACAGACATTAAACCGGCTGCAAGTACACATTTTTCTACCGTAGTAGCGCGTAAATTGAATTGCTTGAGACACATTTTTGAGGAATAAATTGTTCAACTACTGGCTTCGAGCGTCTTTTTCAAGTCGATTTAAAGCAGAGCTTTGTGCATAGATGAACGAATGCTAGAGTTACTACAGAAGCAAACTGATTTATTTCTGTCCGCTCGACAATTTGAACTATTAAATCATCGCCTTATTTGAGTGCTCAGGGATTCTATATTATGTATTTTTGGAGGTGGAGCTTGGTCTTATCTTTTACCTGAATCTTTGTCTTTACATTTAAAAAAATGACACAAATATTAATCTGCGGACGCGGACGATGTTTGCAGAGTCTACTGGGTGGTTCCTCCCATCCCATCCAAAGAAATCTGATGCAAAGCTGTGCCGAGGTTACTCTGTGGGTCGCTGTTTGGGTTTTGGTAAGCCTTGTGGGACATCTGACTTCTTTTGTTTTTCCAATGCGCTGTTGACCCCTTTATTGAAAACAACAACTATGCCAAAGAGTACCAAATTTTATCAGTCATTCATTTATAAATTTTTGTACAATAATTTAACTTCAAATATGACTTTAAATCTTTAGAATAGCGCCAGAGTGGAATTTGAACAATTTGAAATTTCGCTTTGTCCGTTACGGCATGCCAAAACCCGAACAACGACCCACAAAGTAACCTCGTCACAGATTTGTATCCGCACTATCCATAAATGTACGAACTTGGCATATCATGAGAATTGTCGTGTAGCTGCCCAGCAGTATAGGGAGCAGGTCCTTCGCGTTGGTGTAGATAAGATTATGACGCAAGGCAGATTCACGCGGGAATGCCAGTTCCAGTTGATCCAACAGGTACTGGTTCGCCGATTTCTTACCGTCTGGGATGGTCGCGGAGAGCGGTTCAATCATCAATACCGACCGGTAAGCGGCTTGAACAATCTAAAAAAGGTGTGGTCACTTCGAAATACAATTTTCTCGTGGTGTGTGTTTCTATGAGCCACCAACCTCGTCATCATCTTCTCCATAACGCCACGTAAAGTTGCCGTACAGTGAGGGCGCTTTCATACTTTGCAGGCCGATGTAAACCTAATTAGAGAGACTACATGTACATTGCTTACTTGGAAGTATTTCAAAAGCCGAATTCAAATCGAATCCACTTTATGTTTTATTTTTAGTATTTTCGAAATTTATTTCACCGTTTTTGTCCCAATAACTGTTTTTGGCACAATTTCAAGGTTGGGAAAACAATGGAAGATTCCAGTTCCCCGGATTTTGACTGTAAAAACGTCGATTTTTAGAAGGAATTTCGTTTCATGATTTGTGACAGTGCCTCTCTCAAAGTTCAATTTAAAAGCGATTGGGGTCAGTAGAATTCCTTTTGGATGTGAGGGGGTGAAGCTACAAGTCATTCTTAGGATTGACAGGAACATTATGAGTGATATTGCAGAAATGATGCACATCCCCGCCTCCTCTTAACCAAAATAATGATTCTACCAATGCCAATCGATTTCAAATTGAATTTTGAGAGGGCTAGTGGCAAAAATCATCAAATCCTGTACTTACAAAGTCACCATTTGTCATCTTTAATGAAGACGCTGTAATCTGTGAAAGTATACAACGTGGTAAACGTGGTGAACACCGAAGTACGTGGCAGTCAGGATATAAAACATTGTGATCCCCATTCCAAGAAATATGGGCGGATGTAAATGCCGCATCACGGGCAATCTAAATGGCTTTATCCTTAAAGTAGGTCATGCACTTTTTCGGTTTCTCTGAGGTAGCCAAGCAGACGCAGACAACTTGGTGCTAAAATGTTAATAAATCTAAAATAATAATCTGCTGACGCACCACACATCTATATTTGATTAGGAAGTTTAAGCGCCTTTCTTCTCAATGCAAATACTCGTCAGTCATGTGCGTATTGTAATTCACACGTGTCCAGACATCGCGCGCGTGCCTTTGCAATTGAAATTATTAAAAAAAGTCCTCAGCAACTGCAATCCGCTCTGCAAGGCCATTTTTATTAAATTTCCCAGAGAGAGAAAGAAAGAGAGAGAGATGTTTTTCGAACACAGTCAATTGCAATAAAGTTCGCAGTCACCTTGCTCGTCTTCTTACTTGGGGAGTTGTTCTAATTCAAAATTCAGAATCACTCGGGCATGTCTTATTTATTGAGAATTAATTCAGTGATGAATATAAAAACATATTTCACCACCATAGACAGGCGAATTTATTTTTGGCGGAATGTCAAAGTTGGCAACGTTACCACAGTCAACTATCAATCAACAGTCAACCAAAGGAAAGCAAATGCTTTAGATCAAGCAATCAATTGATTAGACCCAGTGGTAAATGGAGTCGGACTGTTTCCAACCAAAATAAATTCGCTTGTCTATGGCGGGGACGTAATTGTTTATATTCATCACTTCAATAGCTCTTAATAAAAAAGAATGTCCAAGTGATTGTGAATTCGGCACTTGGATAACTCCCAAGTTAAGCAAAGGTCCATGGTCTCGCCTAGACATCTTAATTCAATCTTTGACCGACAAGCAAGACATAGGTTTTCTTAATTATTCAATTCAGACAAGCGTGATGGAACATCTTTTTCACTCCTCAGTGTTTGGACTAGCGATTCAGTTGAGTAACTGAAAATTTATCCCGATGTTTTCTGCAAAACGTCGCGTCATCAAATTTTGCCTGGAGAAGTTGCAACATTAATCATCTACAAATTTCCATTACAAGATTGTTTTCCTAGTTCAATGAGGACAATGTATGTTCAACGGCTATGTCGCCAAATGCCAAAAAACATGTATTTTGAAACAATTTCGCTGAGTCGTTTCTAGACGCCCTTAAATGTTTTTTTTTATCAAATCAAGTATGAAATCTTTCATTTGATGGCCAACTTGAGTCGATGAAAAATTCAGTCAAGCCCTAATTCATTTTAGCGGATGGATGATTAAAGTGAGAACCATCAGACAATCTTTAAATTTACAAAACGTCTTTGGCAGCCCGAATTGAGCAGACGAAAGTAAAAAGGGAGATGTGGATAACGGACACAAAGGCGCTCTTCATTTCGAAACAAAAACACGGGCATTTTCGTCTTGCAAGCAATTTATCAAAGTCCTTACCAATAGCTCCCTGAGCTGCACAGGTCGACCATAATAGAATAGGACTGTAAGAAAACCCGAAAAAAAATCCACATCAGCGACCCCTTTAAAATTTCGCAAAACCTTGAAGCTGATTATAATTTTTCGGGTCAGTGTAAAAGCTGCTTACTTCGGCTGATGCTCCGAAAATCAGTCAGCAGGGCGTGGTAGTCTACAAATCCCGAGGAATTGATGTTCCTCAAGACCGAATCGACACGCCCGTAAGCGCCCGTTTGGAGAGCCGTGAAGACTTGCGTCGCTGCAGCTTTATTTGCCAGGGCGACGTTCGCGCTGACGTCATGCACGATGAAGACCGAGGACCATTTATAGAGCTTAATGAGATTTAAAGCGACCGCTGCAAATGACGGCATATTGGCGGAAGCCGTGCTGAAAGTCGTCGGGAGGAGCGAGCGTTTGCCGACAAGGTCCACACCACCTCCGCTAAAAATACAGATGACAAAATGTTACGTTATAAATGTGTTTATCAAGGCCAGATAAATAACTTTTCATCTACACTTACGTATTCATGATGAGGGTGTTCCAACTTGCCGCTAGCCGGTAGACCGTTTGTGCGTCTGTCCAACATTCTGTAGCAGTTTATTAAGCTATGAATTTAATATGAATTTAAATTATAACTAGAATAGTGATAGATTATGATAACAATATAATAATATAAATATATCAATTAACCTGTAACGATTTAAAACAATTTAGTTTTCTACTTTAGAGTTTTGAGTATTTATAAGTAAAAAGGCAGTACTAATATTCCACAATGGGTTAACGAAAATATCTAGGAGTTGAATAATTTTAGCTTTCACAGTTTGATTTAATTTAATTCTCATGGCCGAGTTAGAGCTAAACCGTTTTGAGATTAAGGATTAACCAGGCGATGATTATCAGATTCCTTTTTGGATTTGGTACATTTGCATCAGCCTTTCCTGGAAAACAATTTCTGCATACAAATAGACATGACTGGAGATGACGTTACGTTTATCTTTGCTCTTGGATGACAGTAATATATTAGGACATAACTAAATATCCTGCGACAGTGAGAACTTCTACGAAAAAATGGAGCTATCTTTATGAAATATAATCTCTGTTTATGCATTTCTTGCACCAAAGCGCTTCACACAACCTCTTACGTGCGAGTGCAGGTAAGACGTCGAGGCATTGCTCAACGTCAAAACTATAAAATTACCGTCACAAGAATCATGATTGACACAATTCAGTGGAAAACCATTACAATCGAAAGTCCAATCACTTCCTGCGGCACCTGGCCTGAATAGGAAATCTCCGGAAATCCCAGCAACATAACACATGACATACAATTCTTGAAACGAGTGATGGGTAATTGGTAGGGCTATTACTGTAAGAAATTTCAAGAATTTCTTATTATTGTAAGAAATTTCAAGAATTTCTTACTACTGTAAAAAAATTTAAGAATTTCTTACTATTGTAAAACAATTTAAGAGTTTCTTACTACTGCACTACGCTGCAATTCATCAGCTGTACAGAATTTAATGCAGATCAAATGAACCCCAAAGCAATTAAATTACTGTGGTTAATTCATGGTATGATTTTTTTTCAAGCAAAGGTCAGGCTGGCAGAACTTCCTATTCCGGCCTCATATTATCTAAATTATAAATTTGTAAAGCCCTTTACAATTGTGTGCTGCTACTCGTGCGAGCTAATAATGCATACTTATACCTCCGATGACAAATTTAATCGTTCCATTCAATAATGCGCGGTAAAATCGAGGGGAAGGTGCGTTGAGCCGGCGACACACTTCCCAATAGCTTCGGTTGTTAAATATGAAAATGCTGTAAGGGTGTGGCGAGGGATGGCAAAACTTGACTAGACTAAAAACTTGAGCTACAACTAAACTAAACGCTTTGATTTAAATCCTCACACTTATGAAAAATAGCAAAACCAAAATTGATTTTAAGTCAGAATATTAGTTTGAAACTTTTTTCACAATTTGAGTTTACGTTCAGAAATTTCTACTTACGAAATATTTAAATAGAGAACGCGTATCAAATCAAATAATTAATATTTGTGAATTAATTTGATTATAAAATAAAATTCTTAACTAAGATAATAAAGAATCGGTAGACCAAAATTACTGAGCAATTGGTTGAATGAAAAACTAAATATTTGAATAGAAAAACTAATTTATTTGAAAATTATAACTAAGATAACTAAGAAAAAAAGATAAAACTAACTAGTTGAATAGAAAAACTAATTTATTTGAAAATTAGTTAAGTTGGTTGAATAAAAAAATTGAATTACCGGAAGTAGGATCACCGGGTGTGACCAGCACCATGACCCGTCCAGGAGCCCAGAGGCGGTAGTACCACTCGGCCAAAATCTCCGCAGACATATTAGCAGTGACCAAACAACTATGCGCCGTAGTCAGAGTGTAGATAAATTTGAAAGTCCCATTGTAGATCTCGGAAACTTTATCCACCGCCAACTTTATCGCCGGCTCAGCGTAGGACAACGAAGCCAGACTCCGCACTTGCGTTGTCCGTCCAAAAACAAGAATGGCGACCTCGACCGGCTGGGTCCGTGACGTCACTGCAGGGCCGGTAACCAGAGTAGAGGTTCTCGGCAAAGAGGCGAATAAATTGATGGTCAGCAGAGCAAAAATAAAAGTCGATCGCGAGGTGTACATTTTTTTTTGGAATAATGCGAGACCTTGTCGACGAATAATCCGTCTAAAAATAAATGAATTCCTATAATAAATAAAAAAATAAAACGCTCGGGAGAAAGCTGTACAATACTGTGCCGGTTTTTGGGGTGACGTTCCACTGTAGCCTTGCCCCTGGATAATGATAAAAGCCGACTGGAGAAAATTCAGGAAAAATAATCCGTCGAGTTGTGGAGTTCTGAGAGGTTCGCGTGGTGCGTGGATGTTTCGAACGGAGCTTCCGGCGAAAGGTTCCGCGCTCAGAGAAATTAAAGATTGTAAACGTTTCTGTATGGATATTTAGTATGCTGGTACGATGATTGTGTGGGATGTTGCGATTTGTTGCGATCTCAGTTAGTATATACTGTACTTCACTAATCAATAATAAACAACAAAACTTTTGTCGTTGAGGGAAAGTCGAGCAGCTCGTATAGTCTCATCATCAGGGATGGCATCAAATGTCGAATGTTAAATGTCTAATGTCAAATCAAATCAAATTGAGTTCGTTTTTTATTTGAAATTCACTTGATTTGATTTTTATTTGAAATTCACTTGATTTGATTTTGATTTGATTTTGGCCAATTGTTTCTCCCAAGACTCCGTAAATTCATACTTTTTCATCAGTTTGATTGGACATTTAGTCCTAAACTGATGAACAAACCCCGGATCAGACATGGAAATTCATTGTCGGACTTTAAACTACCAATATGGCGAATCTAGAAAGGATTGCCACGTAAAACTGAGTAAAATGCGTGAGACTGCTTTTTGAAATGCCGATAAAACATCAAACTTTGAAATGCATACTGTAACTGCTAACTGCGAAGCATATGTGTCGTAAATTAAAAAAGTACGAAAATCAAATTGAACGAAAATTAAAAATGTACTGACTAATTAGTCATTTGAACGACCATTTCTGTTTTTCTGTTTTATTAGACAAAAAGTAGTGACAAGGAATTCAATTTACACTGTATGAACCTAATTTGTCGAATAATGTTAGTGATAGCATTAGAGAAGAGATAGCGATAAAAAAAACGTGCTAAAGCAATAAAAAATTTAATTTTTTCAAAGTCTCTTCAAGTCAAAATCAAAATTAAATGATAAAATTTAAATGATAAAAAACTTTCAAAATCAAATCAAATGTGCCTTTTCGTCATTTGATGCAATCTCTTAGTCTAACTGGTTTAGTCTAGCTGCTTGTTAGTGAAGTCTACCAAAACGGGGCAAACTTCTCACAAAAGGGAAATAATGGGATTTAAAATTCGATGGACCTCATAATTTGTGCCTCTAAATTGGCAGTTAAAATAAAATAGTCCGAGATTTGATTTTCGCGATTAAATACATTACAAGAGCCGAATACAACTGGAGACTGCTAAATTGCTATTTTTGTAATGAATTTCCATAGTAAATGTAGATTTAAGGATATACCAAAATGAACATTTTTACTTTTAATTAAAGGATTTATAGCTTAAGACAAAAATTACGCATGGCTACGCATTGATCTTTTAATTTAAAAAAGGAATTAAAACATATAAAACAACGGTAAATCAACAGCAATGGTTATTCCAATTCGATTTAAAATTCCGGAAATTGAGATTTTATTTGAAATCAAATCACATCTGATTTAATGTAAAATCAGCTTTTGATCACGTGCTGATTTTTAATTTAATTAAAAGCTCACAATCTTGCTTATATTTCTATGAGGAGCTCAGGCGAAATTCGAAAAATTATGTAAACTTCGAGCTTTTGAGGTTTACACAACTTGTTTGAGGTTTACACATTTTGTTTGAGGTTATACGCTAAAAGAGGCTCTGCTTGCAGTACTAGTAGCGATGCCCGATTTCGGCGGGACGGAAGCGGAGCGGAGCGGAAGAAGACTAACGGAGAACAAACGAACGTGAGTTTTGTCTCGTGCGGCTCCACACGGTGTACTTGTACGGAACAGGGATTTTGCCTAAATGAGCATGTCCATTTCAAATACTGAGTCTCCCGCGAACTTTCATTTAAAACGAACTTCCATCCACCAAATAATAACTTTTTCATTTTTCATTGTTCGCCTCATTTTACTCAAGTTTAATCTTCAATGAGCAATCTTTGGTCCATGCCTTCTTGTGACACGTGATTTGTAAGTTGATCGGGGAATCATTCGAAGTGGGTTACTCACCACTTAAGAATAATCAGGCAAACTCCCCGTAAAATGGTTGGCCGTGCGGTGCAGTGTTAATTCAAAGATGTCAGATCTGCACTCGTGGTCGGAATGCTTGGTCGACTGACTCAAGCCACTTGACTCTCTCAGTACATGGAATTAATACGAAGAACGAGTTCCATGGCTTTGACTCTGTCTGCCAGGTATTCTGATCATGTGTGTAGTACTGTAATTCAGCGATAGATAGCGACAGTCGTTTCGGAATGGAACGTGTGCACGGGCTCTGTGCACCCTACACACAGCACAAGCGCCGCGTGGCCGATTAAACGTTCCACAGCTCGTACGCTGTCGCTATCTATCGCGGCAATACAGTACCAGTTATCAGACTCAGCGTAGCGGATCAGCTGTTCTGGCTGTTTTGCTACGTTAGTTTTTGCGATTAATCAGTCATTTCTCACTCCTCCTCCTGGCTCACACAATGCCGGACAGTTTTGAGCCAACCGGTAGTTCTTATATGCCTCTTTCTCTTCCTTCTAAGATATAAAGAAATGCTTATTTTCCTCCTTTTCAGAACACCCACACCGGCGATATAACTGCTTGACGGGGGAATGGGTGCTAGTTTCGCCTCATCGCATGAAGCGGCCATGGCAAGGCAAAGTCAATACTGCATCCGATTCAGCTGAGAAAAAGGATGAGGCTCAGAACGGCCAGCCGGATGCCGGGCAGTTGGATAACCCGTTGCGGCCTGGAGCACGCCGACCCAATGGCACGGTACGTGAACAAACGAATATATAACCGATTGATTGATTGATTGATCGACTGATTGATTGATTGATTGATTGATTGATTGGCGACAATGCCGTTATCATGGTTTTATCTAATCGTTAAGTAATAAAATAATAAGGCGTGGTATTTCCCACGCAATGTCAAAGAAGACAAATTAAATTAAAGACTTACTAATATTGTCTGTTGATAAATATATTTTATTTATTACATTATGATGTATAATTTGAGAGAAAGGAATTATACGTACCGATTAGCTTTTATTTAAATATTTATTATTTATATATTATTTATTTAAGGTATTTCAAATGGCTCAAAACGCGTTTTTGATTTTATTAAAATATCTTTTTATTTTATTAAAATTAAAAAAGATGGAAATCGATTTTTAAAAACATATTTACATATTTCCCATGTTCAATATAAGAAAGCGGTTAATTGATTGAACGATGCTCACGGCAAAAGTTGGATTAATCATCTTGGCCATATACAATCAACGACAAGAATGAGTACACTGGAGGGTCCGGAGTATGGGCAAAAGGGGCGGAGCAGGGGGTGGTCAGGTGGTTGAGTGCACTGGAGGGTCCGGAGTATGGGCAAAAGGGGCGGAGCAGGGGTGGTCAGGTGGTTGAGTACACTGGAGGGTCCGGAGTATGGGCGAAAGGGGCGGAGCAGGGGGTGGTCAGGTGGTTGATTGTTCGATTGTTTGAAAACCACCCCCTGTCTCGCCCCTTTTGCCCATTCTCCGGACCCTCCAGTGTACTCAATCTTGTCGTTGACTGTACACCTTTAGCGAGAAAAATCGGGACGCTCGATTTATCAAGAAGCAATTTGTTACCATAAGGCTGCAAGGCATAGACAGGTGGTCTTGTGGCTAAATATTTCCGCCTCAAATCAAAGCACTTTTTTGTATAGCCTGCAGCCGTGTGGTAACAAAATGCCTCTTGACAAATTGAGCTTCCCGATTTTTCTGGCCAAATGTGTACGTGCCTGAGATTGAAGATCCTGATAGCGAATCAATTACGCTTTTCTTTCAACACGTGATTTATCGATCGATTTATTGTTTTTGCAGGTTAATCCAGACTATACATCAACATTCGTCTTCACCAACGATTTCCCCGCTTTAATGCCTGACTCACCTTCCCCAAGTAAGACCCTATGTGCTGTATGCATGAACCATTGCGTTAATCTAATGCGATGTCGTGTGACTTGTAGAGGATAGCGGAAGCGAGTTGTTCCAGATGCAAGGCGCTCAAGGGACCTGTCGTGTTGTCTGTTTCCATCCCTCCTCGTCCGTCACGTTGGCTAAGATGACACTGGGCGAGATAAAGGGTGTGGTCACGGTGTGGATTGAACAGATGCTGGAGTTAGGCAAGCAGTATACTTGGGTTCAAGTAAGACGCTGCAACGGAGAAGCTAACGAACCCCATGGCCGCAAATGCTCCGGTTGCTTCGTTATAGATCTTTGAGAACCGCGGAGATATCATGGGTTGCTCTAATCCGCATCCCCACTGTCAAGTAAGATATCCCTCGCAGTGTCTGCCAGTGCGTGTCTGCCTGTCCGTCTGTCTGTCTGTCTGTCTGCTCGTCTATCTGCCCGTCTGCCTGTCCGTCTGTCTGTCTGTCTGTCTGTCTGTCTGACTGTCTGCCTATCTGCCTGTCTGTTTGTTTGTTTGTTTGGATGCTGATGTGTCTTTTTATCGGTCTGCCTGTCTTTCTGTCTGTCTGGTTGTCACTAATGGATGGCTCCTTTATGCCTTCATTTTATGATTCAGCATTGCTATGTAGTCTTGCTGTACTGTTGTGTTCGCCCCAGGTGTCCTGTTATGATGTACGTTTTTATGGTTATAGATATGGGCAACAAGCCACGTGCCAAATGAACCGTCAAAAAAGGAGCATCAGCAAAAGGTGTACTTCCAAAAGCACAACAAACCATTGTTGTTGGACTACTTGTCTGATGAACTAAAGAAGCAGGTTCGTTCTTCGTTTATTATCGTGAGAAATTTTGAGCCCGTCCAATTGTTGGGCTCCTAATTTTTAATTTCTTTTCTGCAGGAGAGAATTGTTCTGGAGAATGAATTGTGGGTTGTGCTTGTGCCGTTTTGGGCGTTATGGCCGTATGAAACTATGCTGATTCCCAAACGGCACGTCCAGCGACTGCAAGATTTGACAGAGAAAGAACAAGAAGGTTTGTCATCATGCTCCTTGAGGCTGTGTGGATGTAGCAACAGATCGGGACATTCTTATTTTCTGTTACGATTTTAGCGTTGTGTGTAATTATGAAAGGACTTCTGGTGAAATACGATCATCTGTTCGATGTTTCATTCCCGTATTCCATGGGATGGCATGGTGAGTAACAGCATTTCTCATCAAATTTTTCGAACAGACAGAAGTCTGAAGTGAGCAGACAGACAGAAAACCATGGGTAGACAAAGACATTAATATATGGATACGTAAACAGACATACGGTAGAAGAATATGTAGTACCGTCAGGCTGGAAGACATACAGACAGACAATCAAACAGACAGACAAACAGCCTGACCGACAAACAGCCTGACCGACAAACACAGAGACAGACAGACAGACAGACAGACAGACAGACAGACAGACAGACTGACAGACTGACAGACAGACAGACCAGACGAGACCAGACATGCAGAGAGACAAACAGACAGACCAGACATGCAGACAGACAGACAGACAGGCAAACCAGATCAGACCAGACCAGACATGCAGAGAGACAAACATACAGGCATGCAGACAGACAGACAATCAAACGTACGGCTTATGAGGCATATGGTAGACAGACTGAAAAGATTTTTTTTCACTCCCTTGCTCGTATTGCCAATTGCTAGAGGTAGATATACTTAAACTTGCAGGTGCTCCAACTGGGGAGTTCCTCGATACCGACACCCAACACTGGCAGTTGCACGCCGTGTATTACCCACCGTTGCTCCGATCGGCTACCGTTCAGAAGTTCATGGTTGGGTACGAGCTCCTCGCCGGTCCACAACGAGACTTAACCCCCGAACAGGCCGCACAAACCCTTCGTAACCTCCCGTCCGTTTAATTCTCTCCGAAACTATGTTTTTCTTGCCTTCCATAATTACTCGGTGATGCAAGCCTACCCCTTTTCGAATATTAGAATCGTTCCACGTCCTTTATCCTTTTCTTTTCGATTTTTCCTTCATGTCGTCACACCAAGTTGAATGGCGATTATCTTTTCACTGTTGAAATTGCAAAACTTCCCGTCGCCCTTGGAACAGATACGTTGGGACAGAATCGGCAGACAAGGGATAGGCAAACAGATATATTGACAGACAGACAGACCAACAAACCAGCCAAGATACAGGCAGAAAAGCAGACAGACAGGCCAAAAAGCAGACAGACAGACAGACAGACAGACAGACAGACAGACAAGCAGACAGACAGACAGACAGACAGACAGACAAACGAATGAAAAGACAGACTGACAGATTTCCGATTTTCGATTCGTGCTTTCTAGTTTTCATGCTGAGTCGAATTGTGTTTGCATTTTTACTAGAAAATTCCAAGAGTTCCCATCCCAGTTGGGGACATGGGGGACAGAGACACTGGAGACGTGAAAAGAGATGGTCCGTGTAATTCAATCTTCGGACTGTCAACGGGACGGTCCCTCCATGGGGAACGCAACGCGCGGGAGTAAATTAACGCAGGTCTAAAGTTAATGTCATTCTTTGATCAGTGTCTGCCTGTCGTGTCTGTCTGCCTTGTCGTTGTCTGTTTGCCTGGGCATGTCATGCGTGTCCATTGCATATATACAGTATACACAGAACACGGTCGAGCAAAGGATATCCTCTTCCTCTCGAGTCAGCATATGTCAGCAAAGTGCATTTTAGAGAAAATTTAACAAGGACACGGAAAGGAAAGTTTAGTCCGGGCTAAACGAAGTTTGTGATGTGTTGGCAGAAAAGAAATGGGATGGCTTGATTGTCAGGGGACGTGGGGGGAGAGAGACTGATGTCACAAACGCGACAGGCACCTATCCTTTTTCCAGCGCTAACAAGATGGGAGTGGGGTGTGGATGACTGCTGCTGTTTGGCGGACTAAATTTCCATGATTTGAAATGAGAATTTTCAATTACACTGTAGATGCGTCAAGAATGAAAGCTATTGGGGACTTTGTAGGGGATCTTTCTGGAGTAAAGGCAGATGGAAGCGCAAGAGGATGGACATAGACCTAGACATAGACCTAGACATAGATCTAGATATAGATCTAGATATAGACCCAGACATAGACCTAGACATAGGCCCAGGCAAGAAGATGCAGACATAGACCTAGACATAGACCCAGACATAGACCTAGACATAGACCCAGACAAAGATGCAGACATAAACCTAGACATAGACCCAGACATAGACCTAGACATAGACCCAGACAAAGATGCAGACATAGACCTAGACATAGACCCAGACATAGACCTAGACATAGACCCAGATATAGATCTAGATATAGACCCAGACATAGACCTAGACATAGGCCCAGACAAAGATGCAGACATAGACCTAGACATAAACCCAGACATAGACCTAGACATTCTGTTATTCGTACTGCCTGAAGGATCATAGACAAAGAAGGGACCTCTCTCCATTCGCATACTCCGTTTACAGACACACAGAAATAATTTAACTAAAAATTTCACTGACTAATTTTTTAGTTTTAATAGTTTTCGGTTCAAAATAAAACTAAACTACCGTGGATGAAATTATAGTAGCGAACCAGGCTTAGTCAACGAATACCAACTAAAACTAAACTTGCTTATTTTATTCAAATAGTTGCTTAAAGACACTAGTTATTTAACTAATTTGTTTTTCTAATCACAGATTTAACCTTCGTTCATAAAACAAACATTTTGTTTTTATTTTAATGAGGAGCACTGAATTTCAATTCGGACATGGATGTTTAGGCTAAAATAAGCCTCAAACAAAATTAAAAATTTGAGCGACTCATTTTTTTTAGATTAATATGTTTATTCTCTCAAAAAAATTAAACTAACTTTAACATTATTATGCGTTAATTAAAATCCAAAATGCAAATGTAAAATATTTTGCCCTCAACGTTCGCTATTTTTCAAATTCCGTGTTGCAAACTGCATCAAGTTTGACAGATAGTTTATGCGAAGGAAAAAGGGAAAATGTCCTCGTTTCCGGTTTGGGAACCACAGACACATTCCCCCTTTCAAAATGGTCATGGCAGTTACGCCTTGTACATACACCGTAGAGTCTCAACCACTTGGTGCCAATTTTTAGACCCACCCGTATATTATGCCTGCACCCACTCGGCTACCCTGCAGTCATAATATACGAGGGGGGCATTAAAAACTGGCATTAACTGGTTGAGGTTATTTGAATCCGATGATTAGACCCACCCGTATATTATGCCTGTACACACTCGGCTACCCTGCAGTCATAATATACGGGGGGCGTTAAAAACTGGCATCAACTGGTTGAGACCATTTGAATCCGATGATTAGACCACCCGTATATTATGCCTGTACACACTCGGCTACCCTGCAGTCATAATGTAGGGGGGTTATTAAAAACTGGCACCAACCAGTCGAGACTCTACATATATTGCACCGGAGAGATCACGCAGCCTGGCCTTTTTACCGGCCCTCGCCATTGAAATGACTCTATAAAAGGGTTAATTTCGTACACGACCCACAGTGCCATTCTTTGAACCCTTTCAGGATGGGCCTTCTCGACCTTTTCATCCCGTGTATATGGTCTCTTTCACAGTCCCATATAATAATGCCACATCTAATCAAACTAAATGATTTCCTCCCCATATTTACAACCCTGCAATGCAGTGGACAGTCTGTGTGCCTGTGTGCTTGTGTATTATGGCTTGTCTTTCAACTCGCGTTTCGCAGAAATTTTCCATCTCGTTATATGGAAATTAATCGGCTAATCATCCGGCGCTAGCGTGCAATTTTTAACTTAATCGGCGCAGCATTATCGCATGCAAAAGATGCACATTTTGCGTAGAATTTTGGCTCTTGCGTACTTACCGTCAAATGCAAAAGTGCCGCATCTGGGACAATAAATATAAAAAATAAGTAATTTTTAAAGTAATAAAAATAAAACAATGAATAATATAAAACACTACGAAATGTTTTTTTTAAAATAATAAATAAAATATAATAAGAAAATAAATTAAAAAAATAAGTAACATTAATGGATAATAATAAATGATAATGATAAAAGATAATATGAAAAAATACGAAATAAAAAAATAATGAGCAAAATTGAAGCAAAAAACAAATTTAATATATAAGGAAAAAATAATAAACAGTAATAGTAGCAATTTTTTTTGAGTCCGAAATATATTTTACTCTAAGCGGTTATTACCCTTGGGCAGTGTATAGGCACGCAGTAATAAATACGTGCGGGCTTTCCCTTCCGTCTCTCGGAGGAGCAATTATATTTTAATACATATACCCCCGACGATAACACAATTTGAACGTAAAATATGCATGCCTGCGTCCCCAGGAGGACCTTATCACCGGTGAATAAGGAGAGATTTGCGCCCGCCGCTCCGGGAGCAGCGCTCGGGGGAGAATTAGTGCACTTGCTGGTGGAATAGGTCACACACATAACCATCACAACCTGTCTGCCTGTCTGTCCGTCTGTCTGTCTGTCTGTCTGTCTGTCTGTCTG
>LRSR01002058.1:0-15578 GCA_001579985.1 Hypsibius dujardini | reverse complement strand
ACAGTAAGATAAAGACCGATATTTATGTGAAGTAATATACAGGGAAACAATGTTGACTGGTGAGCGACCCTTTACCATTCCTTCTTGTAACTAGCATGTCATCCTGTTTGCCTGTGTGTTCCTCTGTCTACCTATCTGTTTGCCCGGCTGGCCAGCTGCCTGTCTGTCTGTTTGTTTATCTGTCGGCCTGTCTGCCTGTTTGTTTGTCTGCTCGATCAGTTAACTGCGTACGTGACTGCCTGTCTGTTTGATTGCTTAATGACCTGCCTCGGCGGTTTGCGCGTCTATCTAACTCTTAAAGAGTCCGACTCATGTACGTTTGCAGTTTGCATTACCTGACGGGAGACTAATTAGTTTGTCTCACTTGTCAAAAAATATACCATTTACCTGTTCTATTCTCTCTCCTCAAGCCATGATGCCCTTCTGGCTTTTCACTCTCGGCGGCACCCTTTTTGGCAACATGGAGATCCGCATTCCCTTCACTCGCATCCTGGGCTCCCTCATCTCCCTCATCGCGCCCCTTGCCATCGGCTGCCTGATCCGGCATTACCGACCGACCTGGGCGGCCTTCTCCCGCCGACTGATCCGTCCCTTCACCCTGCTGATGATGCTCTTCATCTTCACTTTCGGCATCTACACCAACCTCTTTATGTTCTACGTCATGACCTGGCGCACCATGCTTGCCGGGCTGATTGTGCCGTGGTGCGGCTACGTGTTCGGCGCCACCCTCGCCGTCATCTCCAAGCGCGGGAAGGAACAGGTGAGGATCGAGGACAGACAGACAGACAGACAGACAGCCAGACAGCCAGACAGCCAGACAGCCAGCCAGACACACAGACACACAGACAGACACACACACATACATATAGGAATTATAAAGATTCTGGAAGATGTGATTTATTTTCGGAGACACACTTTCGAAAGTGGTATTGCTTCATTTGACTTGTCAGTTTTCGTGCATCACTAAAAACACTTGGGAAATTCACGACGGCGAAAAAGTGCCAGATGCACTCAGTCCTACTGGTGAACTGAACTGAACTGTATCCAAGAAAAGTCCTGCAAGCGAATTAAATTCTCGTGATTGACGTCGAAGTCCTCCTTGAGTTCAATCAATCAATCAACGATGAATCAATCAATCAACGATGAATGAATGAATCAACAACGAATCAATCAATCAGTCAACGATGAATCAATCAATCAAACTTCACAATTATCGCTGTAAAGAATGCTCTCCGTGAGGTTTGGTCATCTGCATGTTGCTTCTCCTCTACTCAGTGAAAACGAAATTTGTGCACTTCCTCATTCAGATCTTTGCATCCCTAAACTATTAGTGTAAGGTTAGACTTTTTTAATCAATCGGTATTTTTTTTTTGCATCTTCAGGTCATTGCGATCGCCGTCGAAACGGGCGTCCAGAATACCGGAATCGCCATCGTTCTCCTCCGGCTGTCGCTCCCACAGCCGGACGCGGATCTCGCATCGGTCGTCCCGGTCTGCGGCTCCATCATGCTCTTCATCCCGCTATTCTTGTGGTATTGCGGACTGGTCGTTCGCAATCGACTGGTCGGGAAGAGCGGCGCGGAGAGCGTCTCCACCACCGAAGACGGCAGTCTGGACAAGTTTGGCGAGGAAGCCGGCTTGAAGGATGACGAAGAAGGCACACCGCATCCGTATCTCGTTCATGGCCACGCCCCCAATGGGGAGGGGACGATGTTTAACGGTCTGGGTGGGAAGCAGTTCTCCGTGCCGAGTTCCCAGCAGGAGCTGCTGAAAGGCGCTGCTTGATAATAATTCTCGTATTTTACAGACATGTGACTTGTGTTTTAGAAGAGTGTTAAAAAAGGGAGTTTAGTGTTTTTTTCACCCCCTGTGTAATGGTTTTGTCCTCCCATGGCGTTCTCGTTTTACACTTTTCCCCAATTCAGTTCGCGTGAAATGGAGTTGCACCTCTTCATCTACAGTAATACAGTAAGAATAATGACAAGTATTAATACTAGCAATACATTAATACAGTAATAATATAGTAATGATACAGTAATACAGTTATAATCAAGTAATACAGTAATAATACAGTAATACATTTATAATACATTAGTAATACAGTAAAACAGTAATGAGACAGTAGTAATACAGTAATGATACAGTAGTAATATAGTAATACAGTAATGAGACAGTAATGAGACAGTAATGAGACAGTAATGATACAGTAATGAGACAGTAATGAGACAGTAGTGATACAGTAATGATACAGTAATACAGTAATGATACAGTATTAATACAGTAATACAGTAATGATACAGTAGTAATATAGTAATACAGTAATGAGACAGTAATGATACAGTAATACAGTGATGTAGTGGGCGGGGACCCGCCGGGCCATGGAATGGGAACCGAAATTTCAAAATTGGACAAGAATTCGTTTAACAATCTGAACCAGGGAAAGGAGTTGGAAAACGCCAATGAAAACGTAAGCTTTACTTGGTTAAACAGACAGGGATAAATTTCTAAAATCCGGAAGCATCAAAGTCCAAAATCTAAAGACGTACCCAACACCACCCCCGGATGAATGTAATAAAAACAAGGCGTAAAATCCCTGGAACCGCACCGAAAGAAATACAATGTGCCTGCTTAGTAGTAAAGATAATCTCTTCTCAAGCATCAACGACTAAACTTCCGCTGAAGGAGGAGCTCCGATCGTCGTCGTCGTTGAAGCTGCGGTAATGCACGTTCTCCTCGTGCAGGTCGAGCTCCTTCTTCGAGTCGAAGAGCGCATTGCACTGCCGGCAGGGAATGACGGCCGCACTGGCCGGGCTCTTCGCACCTCGTCGTCGCTTCTTCGCGCCCGCCGAGGCGGGCGGAGCGGGCGCGTCAACGGACCCTTCGGAGTTGGATCCGCTGACTTCGAACTGCGCGCCGTGTGACTCCACGCAGTGCCGCTCGCAGTTGACCTTCAAGTCGAAGGTCTCCGCGCAGACCGGGCACTTGTAGGTGCGACGAGCTTCCTCCTGCAGGCGCTGCGCCTTCCGGTCCGCGTTGAAGGACTTCCCGTGGATGCGCTGACAGTGGCGCTCGCAGTTGGACTTGATGGAGAACTTCAGGCTGCACCACAGGCACGAATAAGGCTTCTGCCCGGTGTGGGTGTACATGTGCCGCTCCAGCGACGACTGCCAGGGGAACTTGCGGCCGCACTCGCTGCAAGCGTGCACGTGAGGCGACATGCTGTACGAGTTGGCGCGTTGCTTCGTGCCCTCCGACGCGGTCGAGGCAATCTCCAGGTCGTGCCCGTCCGACTCGGACTTCTCACCTAAAAAGCATACCAAATTAGAATTTCCTTACGAAATTTAACAAACAGACAGACAAACAGACAGACAGACATATAGACAGACAGCCAGGCAGGCAGGCAGACAGACAGACAGGCAGACAGACATACAGACATACCGAAGTCTTCTCGTTCCTCTTGTTCATCCGTGTCCTTGAACCGACCACCTTCGTCCTCGTCGAGTTCAACATCGATATCTTGCTCGTCCTGCGCCGGGTCGTCTTCCGGTTCGCTGTGGTGCTGCTCCTCCGGAGGCGGTGGGAAGAAGGTTACATGGCTGGACACCTTCGCAGCCCGCTTGGATGCTGGTGGGGCCGGCGGTGGCGGCGGCGGCGAAGACTCACTGACCACCGACTCGAGAATGTCGTCAATCTGCTTGGCGGCATTCTCTGTCAGCGTGGGCTTCTTCTGACGGCGCTTGGACACATGCTCCGGATGTTTGTGACGGAAATGACGATACATATTACCTGCCAAATACAATACAATATTTAAGACCATGAAGCAAAAATGACATCTAAAAAAAAACCCCTTGAATCTGAGTGTCTGCCTGCCTGCCTGCCTGTCTGTCTGTCTGTCTGTCTGTCTGTCTGTCTGTCTGTCTGTCTAACAAGGACGCACCCCAAATAAGGTACACCTACCTCGAATGGTGAAGCCGATCCCACAATACTGACAGATGTACGGCCGTGGCCTCTTTGCCGGTCGCTCCACCACCTCTTTCCTCACCACACTCCCACTCGTGCCCGTTGTTGCGGACTCCATCATCGCATTCGGGCTGACCATGGCCATCCGCAATGGAACCGCGCGCTCCTGCATCAGACTGCTCACACTGATCAACGGCATCTTCGAGTTCTTCCCCGCCTTGTAGTGGCCACCAGCGCCGGCGGCGTGACTCGACACGACGGATCGCACCCGGTCGTCCCGGGCGAACCAGCTGGTCGGGGATGAGCGAATGTCGTCCGCGGACTTGCGCTTCTTCGTACTCAGGTCCAACGGGCCCATCGTCAGGTCGAGGGCGTCTCCTGTGATGGGCACTCGCTCACTGTGGCTATCCGGTGCAGGCGAGAAGATGGAGTAGTTCTCGCTGGGGGAGTAGGTGTCGGATTGGCCGTAGTCGTCGCCGGAACTGTCCAGGTCCATCTCGTCGGTGCGGCTGGAGAAGCTCATCACGCCGGGGGAGAGGATCGCCATGGTTGGAAGGGAGTTATCATCCTCGAATTCGGCTGCGAAGTCGTCGTCGGTGGCGCTCGATGTCGGCATGGGGGCGTTGTGAACGATGAGCTTCTTATATTCGGATTTGTGCTCGGGATGGAGGTTGGAGATGTGGCGGATGCAGTTGTTGCGGGTGGAAAATGTCGCCTACAGGGAAGAACAGAAAGAGACATTATGACACGTGAACCAAAGACCGACAGACACGCAAACAGACAGACAGACAGACAGATAGGCAGACAGACAGACAGACAGACAGACAGATAGGCAGACAGAGGGATAGGCAGACAGGCAGGCAAGGAAACAGACAGCACTTCTTCCGAGGGCTCTCTCAGCCAGTTCGGAAAACAACAAGGCCAGCAGAGACGAAATCAGCACGAACACACACGAAACGGCGAAACGGGCCGTTGTGGAAGGGGGGGGGAGATAGATGGCCAAAGAGCGATAACACACTTACCTCACAGAGCTGACACGCGAACGGCTTCCGCCGGCAGCTCGAATACGGCGATCTCAAGTGATGCTTCAACATTTTCTGCGACACGAAGTCCTTCTTGCAGTATTTACAGATGGCATGACAGTCAGCGGAATTTTTCGGAATAAACTTGATCAGCTTGACCAGTTCCGGGCGCGAGTAGGTGCTCTCGGAGTGGCGGTTCCTGATGTGGCGTTCACAGTTGGTCCGCGTGCTGAACACCTTGTCGCACAGCGTGCACAGGAATGGCTTGTACCTACAGCAAACGAACGAAAACGTCTGATCAACACGCTAACAAAACACACTCATATCCCGTTCACTGCGCAGACCAGCAAGGCAGTCAGACAGACAGGCAGACCAGCAAGGCAGTCAGACAGACAGGCAGACCAGCAAGGCAGTCAGATAACAAGCAGCAGGACAGGCAGACAGACAGGCAGACAGATAGACAGACAGACAGACAGACAGGCAGACAGGCAGACAGGCAGACAGGCAGACAGACAGACAGGCATGCAGGCAGGCAGACAGACAGACAGACAGACAGGCATGCAGGCAGGCAGGCATGCAGGCAGACAGACAGACAGACAGACAACGATAAGGAAGAACTACTTGGAATCGTCTTTCTCGTCGTAATCACTTCCGTTGCTCCCGCCGCGGCGTTCCCGGTCTTCGTCATTGTCCTCATCGACACTCCCACTGACCGACCCGGAATACTGCATCGATGAAGAAACCCCAGCCATGGTCGGGCTGGCCAAATTGAACGGGAATGGACTCTCCAGCACCTTACTCTCCGGGACGAAACTCGACCGACCGCTGGCGGATTCCAGCACCGTCGCTGCCATCGAAAGCGGGGAGGAGTCCTGCGAGGCGATCTCGTGGCAGCTCTTGACGTGCCGGATGAGGTTACCGTTGGTGGTGAAGCAGATCGGACAGTGTGGACAGGGATAGGGGCGTTGGCCGGTGTGCGTCAACATGTGCCGCTCCAGCGAGGTGGAGGTGCTGAGGAGGCGACCGCAGGCGTCGCACTGGAACCGTCGTGATGCCTGCTTGGAGGAAGGGTCCTTTTCACTTAGTCCGTTCGCTTCCGACACCTGCACAACAAACAGGAATTTTCAGAATGGAATAGTTCAAAGGCCGATCCATTTACACACAATGGGGGCTGCTCCTACGCTGTGCTAAATCCGAGACCTGAATGTACAGTGCGCAGAGCACACTCAATTACAGGATTTGATCTTCCGTTCTGATAGCTAAAAGCAACTGTCCCGCAAGAGTAGGACCTGCGCCTACTGACAGTAAGCAATCAGCAAAGAAACTCGAAATCACATTACACGAATATCACGCCTACGTTTCCAGCAGCTAGTAGGACCTGCGCCTTCTGGAAGTTCGCAATCAGCAAACCACGTTGTAGGAATAACACGCCTACGTTCACAGCACCACGTAGGATCTCAGCCTACTAGCAGTACGCAATCAGCGAACCTGCGAATTTACGGCGGGTTCGCCCCACCAATCGCCTTCCCCGCTTACCAATCGCCTACCCCGCCCACCAATTCCCCGCAACTCATCAACGCCCATGCCTTACCGGTATACTCCGGGCGTCCGCTGTGACGTCACCATCGCCGTGGCTGTGAAAAGCATCATCAGCTGATTCCTCCAGGTCGCCGTGCTCCCGCGCTTCCCCCGCCTTCTCCGCGGCAAAACACACGGCGTCATTGGACAGGGAACTGCGCTGGCCGTCCGGGGACGTCACGACGGCTCGCTCCGCGTCGACCGCGTCCGCAGGGGAATCCTCCGCGTGATGAGCAGCGAAGATTGTTGTCATTTCTTCGCCTTCTTTCTCTGCAAAAAATAAATGGTACGTTTTGCGGGGATTTATCGAGGCGTAGGGGTTGTACGTGAGTAGCCACATGGCCGGGGCAAGAAAAAGTGGGAAATGCGGAGAGGAAGAGCAATGCGAAGAGTGGGGGAAGAGAATTACAAATCAAGATCAAGGCCGGAATAAACATCGTTTTTGACATCAGCAGCGTTGTCTTTTCTTGTGTTGTCTTGTGTTGTGTTGTCTTGTGTTGTCGTGTGTTGTGTCTTGTGTTGTGTTGTGTGTGTGTGTGTGTACGTGTGTGACAAGTGAGTGGAGCGAGGGAGTGTGTATGTGTGTGGCTGCTGCGCTGCGCCTACGCTGTGCGTTGTTGTGCGCCGCGGTGCTGTGGGCCTTTTTGCCGCGGCGCGCGCCGGACGTAAACAATCGCGCGGCGCGCAGAATCCCTCCGTTCATTTTTTGTTAAAATCGATGCTGTTTATTGCGCATCTTTATCCTCATTCTCTCTGTTTGGGTTCGTTTTGGAAAAATTTTCACGACGCGGATGAATTGGATATACAGCGTCCTAGTTGTTACTGCGCGGCGCAAAGTTGAATCCGCATTTGTGTCTCGAGAGCGCGCAAAAGGGAAATTGAATCGGAATCCCAATTGATTTGAAATTTTAGAAAAAAAGGGAAGAGCGTTGTCCTACCGTTGATCGAAAAGCGAGTGACACATATGCAAAGAGTGGAAGCAGATCAACAGGTCTCCGATGGAGAAGCGGAGGAGCAGTGATGGAGCCGAGCGTAAAAGGATTTGTGATTTGTGAAGCAATTTTTTCCGTTGTGAAAATATCCAAACAAATGTGAACAGCGCTTTGCCAGCCGCAAACTCCGTAATCCAGCAACCGATTTTTGCCGCAAAACGATTTCGACACGCGAAATAGAGAAATTAATCTACGGTGATCTCGATGAGCTGAATCCGAACATGGAGAAGAATCGTTTGCCGGGCGTGGCGCGCGATCGTTCGAAGGAAGATTTTTTCGAAGAAACTCAAAGCGGGAGTATGCGCGCTCAGAGTTATTCCAATGGACAGAGAAGCTGCAGCGATCTACCTAAACACGTCTCGAATCCTTCAAAAATAATATTCATAATCCTCTACCAAGAAATGCGACCGCCGTAGTAACTGAAAGTCATCTTGAGTCGTCGTCTCCCAAATCTCCCTCTCCTTCTCTCTCTCTCTCTTTTGATGGGCGATCTTCAGGGATCTGCTTGAGCGATCAGTGGGCAGTTACCTCCCGTACCTGCAAGTGTCTACGGGCGAGAGATACATAATTTCGCCGCTGCCTGGAGGAGAGAGATAGACAAACAGACCACAGAGATGCAGATTCCCAAGCTCTCACACTCTTGAAACGAGGGAAACTAATAACGATAGAGAGAAAGAGTATATAGTGGTCTATTAACATACACAATCATCCGACTCTTTCTCTTCCTTCTTCTTCCTTCCCCTTTCCCTGTGTGTGTGTGTGTGTGTGTGTGTGTGTGTGTGTGTGTGTGTGTGTGTGACCCGGATTCCGGTAAGAAATTACGGGGCGGAGGATGCAGAGGCGGTGGAAAAGAGTGGGAAGAGGAAGGGCGCCTGGCAGACAGGTAAGTTGATGAGAAAGAGAAGTAGATCTCATGGGGGGAGAAAGAGAAGAGAAGAAGACGATGATGGTGAAGAAACGGGAAAATGGATGGATGAGTGAGCGGACAGAGTGGTCATCGTGCATATTACCGGCTGGTACGAGAGGGGGGCTGCAGGATGTGAGTGGTGGCGGGGAATGGCGGGGAAAGATTATATTGACGGGCGCCACGCTGTGTCAAGTGATACAAGGAGGCGATTGATTCGTACGAGATCACGATGGACGACTCTCGGATCGCGCTCTGATTACACAAATGCTCAGAATGCTTGGCTCACCGAGTCAAGCCCTGTGACTCCTTCAGAGCATAGTTTCAAGCCTTCAAGCAATGGCTGAGGTTAATGACGTGACTCGGTCAGGTAAGCATTTTGACCACGTGTGTATATTGACTGGCCAGTGGTCAATTACGGGAGCAGCGCTTCTGTCTTGCAAGTGTGTGTGTGTGTGTGTGTGTGTGTGTGTGTGTGTTTACACAGAGACGTCTTTCTTTGCTTTACATCTCTCTCTCTCTCTCTCTCTCTCTCTCTCTGTTCTTCTCTCATCGAATCTCGCTCTTGATCGTGACTCTGCTGATGCGCCACTTTCCGGCGGGGATTAATTGACTGTCTCGCTGTGTTCGGTGTCGAATTCCCTGAGCAATTGGAAACAATTATCACTGCACTCTTTTATGGACTGCTGATGGGCTGATAGTTTGGAGGAAAGGGGAAAGAAGAAGGGTGCCAATTAACGTGGTGGCGATAAAGGAAGAGTCCTTCTTAAGGTCACCTGCATTTTATGTGCATTCTATATGAGAATTAGTGTTTGTGTGAATAATCTTCTTGAAGAGAAATAAAATATCAAATAAACTGAAATTTCTAGTTTTATTGAATAAAAAGCATTTTAAAAATTACACAGATTACACAGAGATCTATAGACGTTATTTTTTCCTGATGATCCATCAAAAGTTCTCCCCTGCTACAGTCGCGCATCTCAATGCCACCACTACTCTCTAACAACAATAACAAAAAAGCACCTTTGTGAATTGGAATCACGGTCGCACCTTCACGCCGCGCGCCGCCAACATTGGAAATCCAATGATGATTGTCTTCTTTTTCTCTCGCCCCCCACCTGATGATTTACTTTACTTTCTCCGTCGTCGGCGTCGCACCTCTTCGCGCACACACTCTAGCGAGAACAACAAGTTGCTAACGACACGAAGGAGTCGGAGTTGCAGACGCAGCGGATGTGCATGTGCAGGAAAAACGGCGCCCACGTCTGCGCCATCGAGATTTTCACTCTTCTTTCCTTTCTCTCTCTCTTTCTCTCTTTCTCTCTCTCTTTCTCTACTTCCACGGCAGTTTCCCTGCGCGCGCCGCGTCGCCTTGCCAAAAACGCTGGAACGTGATCGCATTGTTGAGCACACTCTCTGTTGGGGTGATCATGAGAGGTGGACCTTCTTACATAAGAACCGGTTCTCTCTCCGTGCTCGCGAAACATTCTGCAAGGTTGCTACAAGATCATTTTTCCGCACTTTCACGCTCACTTTCTGCCTCTCTCCCTTACGCTCTCTTCAATTCACCTCTCACTCTCTCTGTTTTTACCGCGATTTTATGGTGTGTGTATGTGGTCCTCGAGCGAGAGAACCTGGCGCGCGTAGGAGCGCTGCACCCTTTTTCGGAAGGTGGAAAGAAAAGGCTCTCCGGCGCACTTTTCTCTGCGACCGGTTTGCGCCTGGGAAAATACGTGATGCGAATGTGTCCCTGTCGCCGTCGGTACAAAACAAAAGAGCGCGGATGCAAGTCGCAGGCAACACACGAAAGACGGGAAGAAATCCTACACGAAAATATGCAGAAATTAACAGAGACTACTGCACAGTCAGTCACTATTACCGCAAAGTGGAAATCTGCTCATGTCGAAATAAATGTTTTACTGACCTTCACTCATCCAGAGTTCAATTTAAAGTCGGTTGGCGTTAACGAAACCTTTTTTTGAACAGCTAGGAGAGGAGCTCTAGGCACTTTTCGAAATTTCCGGAATTGCGTGCGACGCGTTCGATTATTACCCCGCTAGCCCCGCCCCCTGACAACTTAAAACTATTCGGCTATTCCCAATCGATTCAAAATTGAATTCTGGAAGGGAACCTTGAATTTTGACTCTAACACCTAGCGTGTAACATGCTTGCATTTGTTCTCTAACAGAAAAGGAGATACTAGTTCCTGACCGTAAACGACTTTGGCGCTCTCTGCTCCACCACAGACACAGTAAAAGCACACACATTTTGGCGGCAAAATGACACGCGATGCTGCACATATTATTCTCATAAATCATTTTACCGGCATTCCGAGATCGCGACAGTTTTGGCCTTTCTCTTTGTTACTTTTGTTACGATCCTCCGGAGTTCGGACGAGCTCCACCGCAAGATCTATTTCTCTCTTTTCTCTCTTTTTTTTCGCCGAACTTCCCCATTGCCCTATCTATAGCACAGTCACATACACAGAGATCGGTAGATCCGAAGCTCGTCGACACGGTCCCCTCCCGAAGCTCTTCGCGCTAGTGCGCGAGAGAGCGACCGAAGAACTCAAAGTTCTCCGCTCTTATCATGACAGCCCACCTTCTCTAGCACCCTAAACTCAACTGCGAGCTCCCTGCGAGCTTAGCGTACAACTCGATCAATAGAAGAATCCCCCGAGGCCTAGCAACATTCTTCGCGTTTTACGAAATGTGAAGAACACAAGCAGACACACAGACAGACAGACACAGACACAGGACAAAATTATACGGATGGAGAGAAACAAGAGAAGAAGAAAGAAAGATTAGCTAATCGAACGAAGACAACACACACGCACACGCACACCAGATGCACTACGGTCATAATTTGCTCGCTACCGATTTGATGCATCTCGCCATCGTGAGCGGACACTTGTCGGAGCCGGAGAGAGAGAGAAAGAGAGAGAGAGAAGAAAAGAAAGCGAAAGTTCTCTCGTCCGTTCTCGTCGCTTGAGAGGGAGAGAGAGAGTTTTGTTGTTACACAAACCGGGAACTTCCGAATCTCTATCCTATCTCGCAAGCAACACACAGCTCGCCAGCTCTCTCTCTCTCTCTCTCTCTCTCTCCTTGTTTGCCTTCCGAACTGAAGCGATTCGATTTCGCGAGGGGTCCTATCTCCGCCAGACACACACACACACACGGTCCGATTTTCGTGTTCGCCACAATCTTTCATCTAACAAATTTCTTGGCACCCTTTTGGTCCACACACAATCCGACACCGACATCGATCGCTCTTCGAATCAGTTCAACACAGAGAACACAGAATCGCATGTTGTGCATATGCACTGAAGCGCGGTTACGTTAGCGCGAGCGAAAAGCGAGATTATAGAGGAAGATTGATCAATCTCGAAGGCGGCGCGAAGTTGCTCGCCTGTGCGAAAAGTGTGCTCGGATAAAGGAGCAAACTGTCGCGCCGTCCTCAGCAGACACACAGAGACGTGCCACGTGGAGAAGGAAGGGAAGCGTTGTCGTAGAGCGTAGAGCGGAAGCTTCGGGAAGCAACGGAACGGACCATGCCACGAGCTGGTGAAATAAAAATTATCATCCGTCGAGCAAATTATTGTCTCTCTCTCTCTGTCTCTCTCTTTCGCTCGCTCGTGCGCTCCTGTTTGCGGGTGGGTCTTATCTCCCGCGAGGTGCTCTCTCTCTCTCTCTCTTTCGCAGGGGAGAGATACCACGACGCTCTGTTGTAACAAAGGCACACTTTTGCGGAGAGATAAATCACATGCGAGAGAGCCAGTCGAGAATTACATTTCAAGAATCGAAACGCGTCGGATTCGGAATTCCGCTTAAGCGCTTTATAATGAAGCTCCAACACAAAGTGAATTGATGATATAATGATGAATTGAACTAAAAAAGAGCTTCATTTTTGTGAATTGAACTAAAAAAGAACTTCATTTTTGTGAATTGAACTAAAAAAGAACTTCATTTTTGTGAATTGAACTAAAAAAGAACTTCATCTTTGATGTTTAACAAGAAGTTTAAAAATTGGCGGGAAAGCGAAAGCGGCTTACGATTCACACTGACCACCTGTTACTTCTCTCGTTGTAGTGAATGAACTGAATGAAAGTTAAAATTAATTGCGAGCACTTTATGATTATAATGAAACTCAACTGGCAAGTCAGTAAAAAATTAGAGATTTAGAAGAGGCACTTTGTACAAGGGTAAACCTGGCCTTCTGTCTCTCACTTTCGCGGAATTAAGTTTTAAACGGCGCAGAATCGCGGGGACAGCGAATGAGACAGGCAGAACGCACTGCGCAGATGGATTTTGTTTGGCGGGCGGCTGCATGCTCCCATTGACAGACAGTAGCGGAACGTTAACGACTCACACACACACACACACAACTTTTTTGCGTTCAATTACGGCCGGATGCAAAGTTGACGAAAAACCGGCTTTTGCGCCGGTAAACAAGCTTCCTTCTTTCGCGTTCTAGCTGCGCACTCCGCAGACTTGATCATCATCGCAATCACAATGCACGCCGAGCTGGGCGACTCATTCCTTCCTAGAAAATGTGCCTTCTCATGCCTCGACCTTCAGACAACCCCGTAAACCCACAACCCTCCTCACAGATCCGTCAAAAGTCAGAAGTGAAAAGTAAAAAAAAACTTAAAATTTCCTGTTTAATCTACATTATGTAAGAGTGCAAAATACAAAGGGGAAACTAAGTCACAATTGCGATTTGAATATTTGTAGTCATCTCCTGCATATTATTGTATAAAACGTTTTGGGCGTGGCTCAGACACGGATGGAACTTACCGGGTGTTCCGCCGCGCTGCTTGGGTGTGGTCTGTTTGCGCCGGTTCATTCTTCGCGACGCCTTCGCCCCACCACCGGACGTCGAATTGAGGCGCCCTCCGAGTGTCCTACGCTGTCCACAGCGCGAGATGGGAAGATTCCTTCTCTAAGCCGGAAACGAGGTCGTTGTACGCTGCTGTTGCCGCGCGGATCGCGAGCGACTTCTTCTTCTTCGCGTCGCCTTCGCGTTTGTCTGCAAGTGAGAAAGTGAGAGTGAGAAAGTGAGAAAGATATTCAAGCGAGATCTAGAGCAACAGAGATACTGTTCCGCGATACTGCTGCGATATCTCCTTCACATCCCCTCCCTCTTTCAACAGCGCAACAGCAGCAGCGTACTTATCCGCCGAAAAACTGTAAAAAGCGCTGGCACGGCGAACTCTTTAAAGCTGCGACTCTTCACGCGCTCTTCACGAAAAGCGAAGAAGAGTTTAGAGCGATCGTCTTCGACGCTGGAGAACCTTGCGACCGGTCAGTTGGCTCTTCACACGAGACCGAAAATCCCTCGGACTGGGGATCAGGGTGAGGGTGAGGGTGAGGGTGAGGGGGAAAAGGTTTCCTTACCTGGATCAACAGGGTCGTGTCGTGGTCGTAAAATGGAACGCCGTTGAATGGGTCTTCGGAAAAAGTGACGTGATGTGGTGCGAAGCTTCGGAATCGGGGCTTCTCCGCCCTTACACAAACAAAAGCCGAGAGTGCGCCGTCGAGGACTCGACACCGGCGTCGCGGAATTGAAGAGCAGAGCACAGGAAAAGTGAAGAATGTACACTTTTTCCGCCGGCGAGAAAGAGAGAGAGAGAGAATGAAAATGAGGGGGGAGTTGGAGGAAGGAAGGACCGGTGCTTGGGCTCGCGTTGCGATGTACAGTACACGGAGTGTGTGTGTGTGTGCACCGTCGGGCGCGCGGGCTTCTAACAACAGAGAGTCTAGCGGTATGCTGGATGCTTCTGCAACAAGTGGTTTATGCAGCGAGCGAGGGGCTTTTTGATGCGTAAGCTCTGGCGCTGGATTCGCATCCGTTGAATGGACCGCGCCGCCTGCCGCTGCGGTGATATACGTGCCTGTTGCTTGTGCTGTGCCTGCCTGCCTGAAGAGTTGTTGGCACAATCCCGCGCTGCACACACTTCTCCGCTTTTCTTCTCCTCCCCTCTCTCTCAGCCTGTTTGCTCGAGCCTGACGTTTGAACATTGTACTCGTTTTCGCGTGAGAGAAGGCCGGTGAGTGAGTGAGTGAGTGAGCGAGAGGGAGAGAGAGAGACACTGCGCGAGAGAGAGGAGGGGAAGTGGAAAGTGAATTGAGAGATATGTATCCGCCAATCCACGTCGCGGCTGCTTGGCTCGCGCAATCTCATCACTTTCTTCGCGTCCTTCGAGTGTGTGTGTGTGTGTGTGGTGCTCTGTGTTTTCGAAGCGCGCGCGCGCTTTAATTATTATCGCCAGTGTGTTGCAGTTTGAGACGACGACGGGTGTCCTCCGCACACACACAGACAACACACACACACACACACACACACACACACACACACACCGGCAACAGTTGGTTCGATCTTGTCTTTTTTTCCCGTCGCTCGAAGGCTTCCGCCGCCGATCGATCGGAAGAAGACGGCGCGGCGAACAAGTCTTCTCTCCCGTGTGTTGCGGCAGTGTCGCTTGCTTTTGGCGGACTCGCTCCCCCGGCACCGCAAACAGCTCATAACTCATCCGTCTCTCTCTTTCTCTCTCTCTTTCTCTCTAGTTCTAAGCGCCACCCACGAAGTCACCTTTCAGTATTCGTGACTTTAGAAAGTGATAATAAGGTTTTTTGTGTAGGATTTGTTAAGAGATAACCGCAAAACTTCTAAGCGAACACTTTGGATAAAACCCATTGTTAACTTCCCCTCAAACAAGGTCTCTGCTTTTTGGGTCGGTTTTCGGTCTAGATGCTACAACCAGGTAGACATTCCGGGGCTGCGAGTTCGGAAACCCGAGAAGGAGAGTTTGCCTTTGCAGATCGTGAAATACGCGTTTCCGCGTTGTAAACTGTAGGGTGGGTGTAACCGTGTGGCAACACTGTAATATAATGTCTGTGTAGCTAGCGTCACCGTCGCCGACGGGCTCTCAATGTCATGCAACAGGTGAAATAACATTATGTAAGGGAGCTGCCTGCCTGCCTGCCTGCCTGTCTGTCTGTCTGTCTGCCTCGCTGCGGTAAACCGTTCTTTTTTGCTGTGGTCGTCGCGGTGAGTTCCGTCTCTCTTTCTCTCTCTCTCTCTCTCTCTCTCTCTTCGAGAGTCCCGCCGCGGGCAGTTCTCG
>LRSR01002056.1:0-15247 GCA_001579985.1 Hypsibius dujardini | reverse complement strand
GTATATGCGTTCGTTTGTATGTCTTTGTCTGCCATTTTCCGGGTGTATCCCTTCCCATATGTCGTGCTGTTTTATTTGGCACTTGGTCAGCCGTCCACGTATGCGGTATGCACTCACACGACGTCATTGGACAGATCCAAGTTTTGATGCATCGCCTTCAATCGATCTTTGAAGAAATCGAGCCGTTTATGCTCCATTTCCTGACATCGTGCGTAAACCTGGCGTAATAACCGAGACAGGGGACACTCCAATCAAATATCAACTCAAACTCATATTAGGTAAGTGTTTGCACAGTCGTGGACGCCTGGACTTTGCGCTCACAACGTGTGTGTGTGTTGAACTCACCTCCTTCATATCTTCCATGTAGCGGGCATTATAAGAGTTCAAATCTCGCAAGGCGTCCTCGTAATTGCCCCGTGCGCTCTGCCGCTGCGTGTTGAGCTTTGCGATCTCATCCAGAGTCTTTGCTTTCTGTGCAAATCAACATAAAAAAATTTGATGTCTAACAATTAAGGAGCGGGTCAATAGAAAAACCCTAGAGAGTCGAAAAACGTATCCTGCAGAGAACACACAAACCTGATCTTCGGAAATACCGGTATCATTCTGATACATCTTACTCCGCTGAACGACAGACTGTTCCTTCTGACACAAGTCATGGTATTCCTTCTTGGATTTCTCCACTGCAAGAAACCTCTTCTTCCACGGCTTTTGAGCCTAAAGAGATAGAAGACGAATGTCTGTCTGTCTGTCTGTCTGTCTGTCTGTCTGTCTGTCTGTCTGTCTGACTGACTGACTGTCTGTTTGTTCACTGCGTCCACATCGTACCTTTCTGAATTCTTCATCCATCTCCTTCTTCTCCTTCAAGTGGAGAGCCATCATACCCTTGTGGAAGTTTTCCTTCTGCCACCGACGCATCTCATTCTGTATCGTGCTAACCAAGTTTTCCTTCACCCGCAGATGGACGTCCGCCTCGCGATCCGCCGCCGTCAGAACAGCCTTCCACGCCGATTCCATACTGCCGTACTCCGGGCCTACCGCGAGGAAACACACAAACAATTAGAGGCACTGTCCCGGAAGACTCATTCACATCGACCACGCGCGCACCCACTTTCCGATTACACCGAAACACACACACAAGCAATGGAATGAAATGGAATGCTGCATGGGCAAATTTTCGGGATCAGTCACGCAACAGGCACTGCCAGTTAGCGTACCAGTCGCAAACAGAAACAACACCCAAGCTCGGCCAAACCTTCTTCGGGAAGGGCAGACATTCAAGAGAACACTCAACTCAGGTTACAGACATACTGTTTTTGTATGTCTACAATGCAGACACAGGCACAGACAAACAGACCAAAAGACACGTAGATAGACATGCAGACAGACAGACAGGTAGACAGGCCGACCCACAGACAGACATACAGACAGACCCACAGACAGACAGACAGACAGACCCACAGACAGACAGACAGACAGACAGACAGACAGGCAGGCAGGCAGGCAGGCAGGCAGGCAGACAGACAGACTCCAACCTTTATCAATCTGCGCAATCCACCGCTTCGACCAGCTCTTCAGCTTGCTGGCATAGGCGGCCTCAATCTCACATCGTTCCTGGACCATATCCACAATCTCAGTGCACAGTTGGTTGCCATCGGTGATGCGCTTGGTCGTCTTCTTATAACCGCCCGGCTCCCAAAAGCTCAATCCCTCAATCGGCTCGCCATCATCATCATCCGCCATAATATATCGGGCTTAAATGAGGAAAAGGGTAATACACCTGCAAATAGGTAGGGAACCAAGTTAACGCACTCCTTCGCTATCATGGCTCCATCCCAGCCGTGTTGCACGACGACAACGGCGCCGTACACAGTAGTGCCCTTATCCAGTTCCCACCCAGGTGGTATAAAGACAATTTAGATTAGAAATCACATAAAGCACCAACAAGGTATTTGAGAAAAGTGATAAAGAAGATAAAGAAGGCCATCAAACATCGAGACAGGGAAAGCGCCGAATGATTTCATGTGAAAATCCGGGAAACATTAGGCGCTTTCCCTGAGATAAAAGTGGAGTGATTTCTATCGTCGCTGTGTCAAGCCTTCCGCAGCGGAGCCAATGAATTCCCCCGCTGCGGAGGTGACAAACTTCCATAAATCACACACCTGCTATCGCGTCCGGCGGTGAGGGAAATTGGAGCAACCAGCGGCGGCGATGGGGGAAGAGAGGGAAGTCGGGCGACCCGCAGTTTGATACGAGGAGGTGTAACACTGCGTGAGTTGAAATAGCGACTTTCCACGTTGTTGCTGCAATTTGAAAATGAAAATTCCGCAGTGATGAGTCAACAATTCTACACGCCTTCAAATGATGACCAGCTGTGTTAGGCGTCGAAAAAAAGAGGTAAACAACCGATTTCTCTGTTGGTAGAGGTGGCTTTTGAGAGGAAAAAAATAACAAGACGCGCACAGTCTTACGAAAAGAATGGGAAGGAGGAAGGAAGAAGTGGCTTCTGCGAAGTCGAAGCAACTGGTTCTGTGCACCATGTGTTTACATGTGCATTGCGCACTCGGCGACGCGCACTCGGCGCGTTGTTTTGCCTGTGGTGCCATGTATTTACATGTGCATTGCGCACACGGCGCGTTCTTTTGCCTGTGCACCCGTGTTTTATGTGCATTGCGCACACGGCGCGTTCTTTTGCCTGTGCACCCGTGTGTTTACATGTGCATTGCGCACACTGCGCGTTCTATTGCCTGTGCAACGTGCACTTGCGTGCAACGCGCATTGTCTTACACGTTTCTTTATGCTGGGCCCCCTCCGCGGACCGACGAGGTCCTCCACTTATACACTCGTACTCTGTCCTTAGAAATGCTCGTTCTCGTAAGTTCTTCGCGCACACTGCACCCATATATGACGAGTCCAACACAAACGCGGAATGCGCAACTTATCCCAAGCTGTAGTTAGGCTTAATTACAGTATGATGCATGGAGACCTCGGCTCCTCCGGCCAGTACACAGTCCACAAACGCCGATTAGGCGGACAACTGTAGTTTATGACTTTGTCCCTTATCTCCGGGATCATTGACGGAGACAGCTCTGAAAACCCTGACACAGACAATTACAGTCAGAAGAGCGCCACCTGTTGGCAGGAGAGACAATTACTGTCACAACCGCGCCACCTGTTGGCAGGAGAGACAATTACAGTCACAACCGCGCCACCTGTTGGCAGGAGAGACAATTACTGTCACAATCGCGCCACCTGTTGGCAGGAGACTCAATTACAGTCACAAGAGCGCCACCTGTTGGCGGGAGAGACAATTACAGTCACAAGAGCGCCACCTGTTGGCAGGAGACTCAATTACAGTCACAAGAGCGCCACCTGTTGGCGGGAGAGACAATTACAGTCACAACCGCGCCACCTGCAGGCAGAAGGGACGATTACAGAGACAAGAGCGCCACCTGCTGGCTGGAAAGATAAAGTTTCGCGGATCTCCTTCTATTCCCGCAGTAGATGAAATTTTTCGGCGAATAATCAATTACGGGGTTCATATTCAACGAAAATTACAAGAATAATGATTTCTTCAGTAAGTACGCAGGCAATCGCACGAGATAAAGCGAACTGAAGAAATCTTATCGCGCACTGCACTGCGCACTGCGCACTGCAAATCATTCGCCAAGTTTAATCTAACAGAGTGCATGTGTGCCGACTTATCCATCAAAAAGTCTGCATCTTCTCTAGCAAAAACGAACATTGAATTAACAGTATTTAATCCTTCCATTAGTTGTGTTACTTATTTCAGGCGTTGTGCGTCTACCTAAAGAATGGACAGCGACGGACCTTCCCACCATGGAGTGATCATTCGGCCGGCCACCGTCACCGACTGCCAAGGCATCCACCGGCTGATCCAGGAGCTCGCGGCATTTCAAGGCTACCCTGACGGTCCGGAATTGACGGTTGAAACGCTCCGTCGAGACGGATTCCCCGTGGAAGGAGACAATTCAGACAGACAGACATCGACAGACAGACAGACATCAACAGCACAGATCTTCCAGGCAAACGTGGTGGAGGAAACCGCCACGGGCAAGTTGGTGGGCTATGCCATTTTCTTCCCCTTCTACTCTACCTGGAAGGGTAAGGGCATCTATCTGGAGGACATTTACGTGCAGTCGGACTACCGGAAGGCGGGCGTCGGGAAGCGCCTCTTCGCCAGTGTCTGTCGGTTCGCCCTGGAGTGGGGCGGGAGTGCGGTGCGACTGTCGGTGTTGAAGAAGAATGTCCAGGCGAAGGCATTCTACGAACGGTTGGGCTTTGAGAACTCCACCGTGGAGGATGGTTGGGAGACGGGTCGGTTTGGGGAGGAGACCCTGCGAAAGATTGTGGAGAGTGTTGTTGTCTAATTTTTGTTACTTGGCAAGACCAATGACTGCGATGCATAAAAGTAAAGTTACAGTATATATAATCTTGTACAGTCGCGCCCTCTATCGACCATGTGGCACTGCCTGCTTATACGTCTATCATCTATCTGTCTGTCTGTCTGTCTGTCTGCCTGCCTGCCTGCCTGCCTGTCTGTCTGTCCGTCTGTCTGCCTGCCTGCCTGCCTGCCTGCCTGTCTGTCTGTCTTTCTGTCTGTCTGTCTGTCTGTCTGTCTGTCTGTCCGTCTGTTTGCCTGCCTGCCTGCCTGTCTGTCTGTCTGTCTGCCTGTCTGCCTGCCTGTCTGTCCGTCTGTCCGTCTGTCTGCCTGCCTGCCTGTCTGTTTCTCTGGCTGCCTGTTTCTCTGTCTGTCTGCCTCTATGTCTGTATATCTGTATGTCTGTGTCTGTTTATCTGCCTGACTGTCTGCATAACAGCCTAGTCTGTTTGTCTGCCGCTGATAAACCTACCATCCAGCAACCAGATGGAATACGGCAAGCTCAGTTTCACCTTTCCCTTCAGTATCGCAGACACTAGTTGCATAATACTTGCGATTTCTGTTTAGATATAGACGGAACGCACATGAACGATTCTAGGCAACTTTAACTTTTCATTTTTTTCCAAGGATAATAAGAATACAGTACTCACAAGTTAGTAGTCAGTACGCCCTTGAATAGTAAGTACAAGTACAATGTTTCTTGCATGTGATGAGTACTCTACGTACATCGCGGTATTACGTGACACCTGCTCATGCATCCCCGTTTTCAGGAATTGCAGGAAGTCGGCCACAATCGCAAGCAAAAGGTGCGATATGACGCACAAACGGGAGCGATAAGCCCGGGCCGTGTAATCAAATCGTGCCACCTTCATTACCGCTCTCTCTCTCTCTCTCTGTCTCTCCCTGTCTCCCTCTCTCCCTCTCTTCTTCATATGGATAACAAATCTTATCATTTATTTCATAAAAGGAGTATACAAACAATTCATCTTTTAAAATGATATATGTTGATCGAGTCTGGGCGGGCGTCAGCTTGGGAACGCATAACGGTGTGAACTAACAAGTGCCGCACTACAGAACAACCGCTACTACACCCTCTGCAATTCTACGTCGGTGGAGTGTGCTCTTGGTACTAGTACTTTACCGGACGATTCCGCTCTCACCTGTAGTTAAAACTTAGTCGTTTGAACTTGACGTCGGACTGCCAGAATTTCCCGACGACTAATCCCTTTCGCCCAGCAGCAAAATGTCACCGCCTTTACCCGGAAGTCGCACCAACAGCCCCGCCGCCGTGATCGATCCCGCGTTTCGTGCTATCACGAAGGGAACGTCCGCCTTCCTAATCTGGAGAATCGAGGTCTGAAGACGTGTCTGTGTCTGTGCTGTGCCTCTGTGTCTGTGTCTGTGTCTGTGTCTGTGTCTGTGTCTGTGTCTGTGTCTGTGTCTGTGTCTGTGTCTGTGTCTGTGGCTGTGGCTGTGCCTGTGTCTAGAAGTTTCGCCTGCCTGAATGGTTTCCGTTGTGGTTGTATTGAGTAAACTGCTTGTTAGTACTATCACTACTAGAATCAACCATCTTGTATTTTCCTTATAAACCTTTTCAGAAGTTACAAGTCGTTCCAGTGCCGAAGGAGCAGTACGGAAGCTTTTACAACGGCGATTCCTATGTGATCTACTCGGTAAGTCGTGCCTCACTAATGCCACGACAGGTTTTCGTCGGCACCTCAATTAGCTAACCGTGGTCAACGGTAGGCATGATTACGACAAGAAGTAGAAGGTCGAATTTTTACAGGCGACCGACAGGTCCGATACACCTGGCGTCAACGTCAAGGTAATAATAGCATCTTTTGGTCGAGAAATATTTGTACTTCCATTATTCGTATTCGTAATCGAGACTAAGAACGCTTTGGTCTCCACTTAGGTTCATGAGCTGCGCGGACAAGCCGACCTTCGCGTTCACTTCTGGCTGGGAGAGAACACCTCGCAGGTATGTCCAAATATGCTTCCTGCTCCTAGTACGTAGTGCTGACAAATAATTCAAAGTCAAATTTCTTCAATAACTGTTCCGCATCGCCACAGGATGAGGCCGGCGTGGCGGCAATCAAGACCATCGAGCTGGATGATCTGCTCGGCGGGAGCCCCATTCAGCATCGCGAGGTGCAGGAGAGCGAGTCGGAGCGTTTCCGCAGCTACTTTGCCAGTGGGATTCGGTATAAATAAAAAAGTCAGACAAAGGTGGATATATTAAGACACCCATATGTGATTGGTGATTGGGATGCTTAAGGTATCTGGAAGGAGGTGTGGCCAGTGGATTGAACACCTTTGACGGAGCCTTCAAGCCCAAGCTCTTCCATATCAAAGGGAAGCGTCGACCTGTCTGCCGAGAGGTGCGTACAGGCACAGGCACAGACACAGACACAGACACAGACACAGACACAGACACAGACACAGACACAGACACAGACCCAGACACAGGCACAGACACATGTATGTCTGGCATTTTTATCCAGATGCGCGAAATATCCTGGCAGTCGATGAATGAGGGAGACGTCTTTGTCCTGGACACCGGAGCTATCATTTTTGTCTGGAACGGAAAGCAGGCCAACAAGTACGAAAAAGTACAAGGCTCGAAGATTGCTCAAAAACTGAGGACGGAGCATGGCGGCGGAAATGTCGTCGTAGTCGACGATGGGGCCGAGGACAAACTGCCGGCTGACGAACTGAAGGTTCGCCCCTGGATTAAGCCTGTTTATTGCAGTAAGAATAGAGAAGTTCATAATTTTCGGCATGTGTTTCCGTCTTAGGTCTTCGAAGACCACCTCAGTCTGGGGAAGAAACAGCTGGCAACCTTGTCCCGAGCGGATAGTAACGATGACACTCTCCACGAAAAAGTAGCCGTCGAGAAACTGAAGCTCTATCGGTTAGTTAAAAAAAAAACTAAAAAAAAACAAAAAAAAAAACTGGAAAAAAAATTAAAAAAAACTGGAAAAAAAAACTGAACTTTTTTTTAAAAAATGCTCTTAAATTCACCCTTGCTATTGGATTTTGTAGTTGTAGCGATGCGGATGGAGCGTTCAAAGTGCTGGAAGTGAAGACTGGTCCGCTGGTCCAGGCAGACCTTGATTCCAAGGTCCGGGTTGGCAAAACAGCGCGGAACTGAAAAAATATGCTTAAAAAATGGATTTCTCCATTTTTAGGATAGTTTTATTGTGGATAACCATGCGAGCGGAATTTGGGTGTGGATCGGAAAGAAGGCGACCACCAACGAACGAACGGAAGCTTTGAGAAACGCCCAGGTAAACTGGCCCTTAAATCCAGACAAATGTCTGGATTTCCCTTACACTCAGACAAATGTCTGGATTTTTCCTTAAATCCAGGCATATGTCTGGATTTCCCTCAAACTCAGACATATGTCTGGATTTTACCTTAAATCCAGGCATATGTCTGGATTTCCCTTAATCTCAGACAAATGTCTGGATTTTAAGATCATATTGTGGTATTTTTTGTAACATGTCTGTGCCGGGAAAAAAAATGTCTAGGGATTCATCAGCAAGAAAGGCTATCCGAAGGCCACGCCCATCGTGCGAGTGATCGACGGCGGCGAACCGGTCGAATTCAAGGGGCTCTTCCAGACGTGGACCGATCGGGATCAAATCACTGGACCGACCGGCAAAGCCTACTCCAATAACAGAATCGGTATGGGATCGAGATATGTTAGGCGTGCGGTCTGAGTGCGGCACACATTTATGCCAGTGGAATATTTGCGTATAATTTTCAGCGCAAACTGTGCAAACAAAATTCGATGCCGTAACTCTCCACGAAAATCGGGCTCTCGCCGCGCAATCCCAGATGGTGGATGACGGAACGGGAAAGCGCGATATTTGGAGAGTGGAAAACTTTGACCTCGTCCCGTTGGATGTTAAGTCCTACGGATATTTTTATGGCGGGGATTGTGAGTATACTTAGCGTCTTAACTGAACCGGATAACACTTCAAAGTCTGCCTGCCTGCCTGCCTGCTTGCCTGCCTGCCTGCCTGACTGTCTGCCTATCTGTCTGTCTATCTGTTTGTCTGTCTGTCTGTATGTCTGTCTGTTTGTCTGTATGTCTGTCTGTCTGTCTGTCTGTCTGTCTGTCTGTTGTTTGTCTGTGTGTAAGCCGGTAATCTAACCTCCACACAATTTTAGGCTATGTAATTCTGTACACCTACAAAAGCGGCACATCGGAACGACACATCATCTATTACTGGCTCGGCCGGAAGTCAACCCAAGACGAGCAAGGCACGGCCGCCTTGAAAACCGTGGAGATGGATAACAAACTGGGCGGTGGTCCTGTTCAAGTTCGGGTTGTTCAAGGCAAAGAGCCGCCCCATTTTATGGCCATGTTCGGCGGTCAGATGGTTATTTTTGAGGTACTACTATTGATTTGGACTAATACTGGACGTGTATTATGTTAACATCGACGTAGCACGTATTGCATTGATTTGTGGTCCGTGCTACTTGCAGGGTGGGAAAGCCAGTGGATTTGCCAATGCGAATCAGGAGGACAAACAGGAGAAGAAGGAGTCGTATCTTTTGCATATCCGCGGAACGTCGCGTTACGACACCAAGGCCGTGGAAGTTCCGAAGAAGGCGTCGTCCTTGAATTCAAACGATGTCTTTGCCTTGACCACCAAGAACGCCGTCTACTTGTGGTCTGGAAAGGTAACTTTACTGACTGCCTTTATGGCTCTGTCATGTCCGTCTGTCGATCTGGCTATCTGTCGGACATGTGTCAGACATGTCTGTCTGACATTTCGATGTGTCCAGGGATCGACTGGTGACGAACGTGAGGCAGCCAAACGCATCGCTAGCTCATCTGCTCGCGATCCCGTCATCGTTTTCGAAGGTTCGGAGAAGCCAGACTTTTGGGAAGCCATTGGAGGCAAAGAGCCGTATAGTAGCGAGAAACGTCTCCAAGAGGCGGCGCCTGATCGTACTCCACGACTTTTCCACTGCTCCAACGCAAGTGGCCGCTTCAACGTGGAGGAGTTGATTGACTTCAATCAGGACGATTTAGGTATGGCTGTCTGTCTGTCTGTCCGTCTGTCTGTCTGCTCTGTCTGTCTGTCTGTCTGTCTGTCTGTCTGTCTGTCTGTCTGTCTGTCTGCTATCACTCGGTCTGTCTACCTGCCTGCCTCTTTGCCTGCCTGCTTATGTGTCTTCTCACATGTGTGTTTCTCTGTTCGGTGTAGTTCCGGATGACGTTCTCCTCTTGGACTCGGGAGACGCTTTATTCTTGTGGATCGGAAATGGAGCCAACGCGGAGGAACGAAAGAAGGCAGATGACATGGCCCAAGTAAGCAAGCAAGTTCGCTGAAAAGTCATTTAGCATGCATAAATTGTGCTTGTGCAGGAATATTTGCAAACCGATCCGAAGGGCCGTGACGATTCCACGCCGATAATCAAGATTGCTCAGGGATATGAGCCGCCAAATTTTACCGGCTTTTTTGGCGTCTGGGATCAGGAAATGTGGGCGCAGGTAATTCTCATGAGGCTGTATGTTAGGCACTTTATCCACTAACAACTGTAAGATGTGTGCAGTGCACACGTACAGTGCAGTGCACACGTACAGTGCAGTGCACACGTACAGTGCAGTGCACACGTACAGTGCAGTATCACATATCAAGACTGTCAGGTGCAAATTGATGGAATTGCAGAGAGAATCGGGAGACGGTCTTGGGAAGTTGCCGCCGAAAGTGGTGAAGAATCGACTGTCCAGTCAGACCAGCATAAACGGTCAGGCAAAGTATCCGCTGTCTGTGCTCCGGAATAACTGGAGTTCGACTGAGGCTCCTGACCTGCCGGACGGTGTTGACCCGAGCAGCCGTGAGGTACAGACACAGACACAGACACAGACACAGACACGACACAGACACAGACACAGACACAGACACAGACACAGACACAGACACAGACACAGACACAGACACAGACACAGACACAGACATGGGCACAGACACAGATACAGGCAAAGACATGGGCACAGACACAGACATGGGCACAGACACAGATACAGGCAAAGACACAGATACAGGCAAAGACATGGGCACAGACACAGACACAAATCCAGGCAAAATATGCATTATGTGATGCATATAAGTCTAATCTCTATAGGCATATCTGTTGGATTCCGAATTCCAAGAAGTGTTCAAGATGACGTATTCCGAGTTTAGTGTGCTGCCGGCTTGGAAGAAAGCTGCTTTGAAGAAATCCGCCGGGTTGTTCTAAATCCCGATCCTCGCATCCTATCTACGGGGACTGTTCACGCTGTGGCTCTTACTAGTAGTAGTGGCTGCCGTGTGCAAAATTGATGAACAGATATGTCCAGAAATTATATTTTCTTCCCGAGTTTGCGTACAAAAGATTGTCCTCTCCTGTTTTATATCACAATACGTGTTGCTAAATATACGAAGAACCGCATCCCAAGCATACGCAAGCCTGTTTTCACTGACGCTAACGTAGTGCCGTAGCGCCGTAGCGCCGTAGCGCCTAAGCACCGTAACGCCGTAGGGCCGTAGGGCCGTAGCGCCTAAACACCGTAACGCCGTAGCGCCGTAGCGTCGTAGCGTCGTAGCGTCGTAGCGTCGTAGCGTCGTAGTGTCGTAGCGTCGTAGCGCCGTAGTCGCTACTCCTACCGCAAGTTGTGAACAAGTCTTAAAAAGTCGCGAACATATTAAAAGCGAACAAAGCTGAGAAATTATGAACAGCTTTGACAAAATACGAACAGCAAGTCTGAAAAAGTGCGAACAAGTCTGCAAATATTGCGAATAAAGTGATTAAGTGAAAATACGGCATTACAAACACGTGGCAAAAACCTTGCGCTAACCGATTTATGCACTTTAACTCGACCGCTGTGTACAGTAGCCATATAACGAGTGTAATGGCTTAACTCGGTCAGTGCAAGGTTTTTGTCACGTGTGAAGTGCGTTTTCCATTCCTAAATATTATTGATCACGAAATTTGAAATCACATCCTGTCTTTCGTTTCTGGTTTGAAGGCCGCAACACTAAATTTTAGTTTTAGCGTTGCACGGAAATCGCAAAGTCCTGCTGGAGAAGTTGAAGAATGGAAGAAGGCGCTCCGGAAAGTGCAGACGGCGTTGTGAATGATTCAATCAACAAATCAACCGACAGCGCTGCGAATGAGTCAATCAACAAATCAGCCGACGACGGCCATGGTGAAGATCCCACCGAGGAAACACACGTTTCGTTTGCCCTGCGCCGCTTTGAAAACGAAGAATTCATCACCACTCTCATCAAGGACATTCCAAAAATCGTCCATGATTCCGTTGATTTGGAAGCGCGGACGGAACGACTGAAGGATCTTCTGGATCGATATCAGGTCCGTCGTTGTGCGTCAATCAATCAGCAAAGCGGTCGACACATTGCTTGATTGACGGTGTGATCTTTTGAACCCGTGGTCAGTCGATTGCTTGATTGACGGTGTAATCTTTTAAATCCGTGTTTGGTCGATTGCTTGATTGACTGGAAAGTTACTTGGCGATTTGTTGATTTAATTGATTGATTGATTTGCAGGAACAACCCCAACTGGTGGATCCTTACCTCGGTAAGCAAAGTTTGACCATATTTATATATTTATTTGCTTTTACTGTTTATAATTTAATTTAAATTAAAAATCAACACACGAAGAGGTGTCTGATTCTAAATTTAATTGGTAATTATTTATGTAAAATGAACTTTTTAAATTAATCTTAATTATTTTTACTTTTTTTTTCAGGTCCTTGGATTGCGGATTTGATGCTCTTCGTGAAGAAATTTGCGGAGACTCGGTCGGAGGAGAATAAACGCACAGCCGACTTGTGCTTGACCATTTTACGCATGCTGACAAAGGTGGACATTGATTGGTCGATTGATTGATTGCCTCATAAAGATTAAAAATTACAATAATCGATTGATTGGTTGATTGCTGCACGGAGATTTAAGCGTTCAATTGATCGATTGATTGCTTCATTGCTGCATGGAGATTTGAGAGTTGAATTGATCAGTTGATTGATTGCATTACGGATATTTAAAGGTTCAATCAACTGATCGATCGATTGCTTGATTGTTCGATGGATATTTAAGAGTTACGTCGATTGATCGATTGCTTGATTGTTTGATGGATATTTAAGAGTTACGTCGATTGATCGATTGCTTGATTGCTTTATGGATATTTAAGAGTTGAATAAAATTGCGTTTCTGTTTTTATGCGTTTAGTTAAGGGGATACAAAATTATCTTACGTTATCTTCCGCATCATGTCGGCGACGTGGAACAATCGCTGAGCCTGGTGGAAGAGTCGCAGCGCCAGAGCGGATTTGTGGTTAGTCTTCTCTCGGGGGCTGATTGACGCGTCGCTGAGAAATTTTTGTTGTTGTAATCAAAAATTTCGAATTTAAATTAAGTAAAAACTTAACAAAAATTAATCGAAAATAAATTAATATTTATTGAAATTTATTAAAATAAAATATGATGTAATGTAATTAATATTTATTAAAATGTATTTAAATAAAATAATATAAAAAGTGATTAAATTATAATTTATTAAAATTTATTAAAATTAACTAAATTAAATAAAAAGTAATAAAATAACTAAATCGAAATATAATTAAAATTAAATAATTAAAATTAAAATAATAATATATAATTTAATTTAATTAAGCTTGGTTTGCTAATTTGTTTGCCTCTTCATTTAGGATTGGGAGCAGCAGTACATGCTGCTTTTGTGGCTGTCTATTGCCATTCAGATTCCCTTTGACCTGAAGAAACTGACAGACCCGGACGACATCGGCACCGAGAGGAGCATTGATCGGCGCGTTCTTCAAGTCTGCAAGGTGAAAGAACAGTTTCACAGTTTCCTAATCGTCGTTTCCATCAATCTGCTGTTTACAGAATTTTGTGGTCATTTCTGAGAAGACACGCGATGCGGCAGCCTACCTCCTGTCTCGGTTTGTCACCCGGCCGGATGCCCTTCCACTCTACGGTGCAGAGGTCATTGAGTTCCTGCTGACCACTCTCAAAGAGGCCGTTCAAGGTATACGTGTTATTTGCTGCCTGTCAGCCCACAATTTCAGCCCGGATTCTACCTTTCACTTTCCAGACATTGATCGGGTGAAGAAGCCTCATGTTATCTGCGGTTGTCTGGCCGCGATTGCGGCACTGTTCAAGTCTGGAACGCGAAATCAGTTGGAAAGTCTCGGTAAATTCGAACATCCAGACATACATCAAGACAGGCAGAAATCACAGACACACAGGCAAGCATACAAACAGACAGGCAGACAGACAGACAGACACACAGGCAAGCATACAAACAGACAGACAGACAGACAGACAGACGGACAGACGGACAGACGGACAGACGGACAGACAGACGGACAGGCAGACAGACAGACAGACAGACAGGCAGGCAGGCAGACAGGCAGGCAGACAGATCATCACGGACATACAATTTCAATAAGGATTTATCTTCTTAGCTGCTATATGTGCGCCCCGATTGGTCAGCCTGGATCTTCTCGCGTCGGACTTTAGCATCGGGCGAAAGTTCTACGTCAAGGCGCTCCAACGAATAGCTCTAACGTTCCTCCCAGCTAAACTGCCTTCCTGGCGGTATAAGCGCGGCTATCGTAGTCTGGAGGAAAACATGACTCATGGTGGTATTGTTCATGATGGCGATTGTGGTGACGGCGACGGGAAAGAGAATCTGCCGCCCAAGAGAAACGGACTTCCACCGCCTAACCAAATGCGAGAGGAGGAAGACATTGAGGTTCCGGAAATGGTTGAAGAAATTATCGGTACAGATCGACTACAGAAGAAAAGAAAAAATTGCAGCAGACTTTTCATGACAATGCAGGTATCGTAGTATTTGAATCTACCTTTAGGTCTCCTTCTTCGCGGACTCCACGATAATGACGGGATTGTGCGATGGTCAGCCGCAAAAGGGTAATTTTTTGTATGTTCTAGCGTTTGTCAACCTGATTTGCTTACCCGCTTATGGATGTATCTATCTGTCTGCCTATCCCACTGTCTGTCTGTCTGTCTGTCTGTCTGTCTGTCTGTCTGTCTGTCTGTCTGTCTGTCTGTCTGTATGTCTGTTTTTCTATTTGTCTCTGTCTATCTGATTATGTATCTGTCTAGCTCTCTGATTGGTCCGCCTGTCCTCTCCGACTTTGGATGTATGACTAATTGTTCGTTTGCTGACTGCTCGTCAACTTTGGACAATCTGTCTCAGTTACTTTCCGTTTTCCCGCAGAATCGGACGTATTTCGGAGCGTTTACCTTTGTCGTTCGCTGAAGACATCCAAAATGGCGTGTTCCAGCTGTTCTCGTATGAAAAGGCCGAAAGCGCTTGGCATGGAGGTTGCCTTGCCCTGGCAGAACTCAGTCGTCGAGGTGCCCTACTACCATCACGCTTCTCGGATGGTAAAAGCTTGACAACTTTTTTCACAACTACATGCTCTTCTCTAAATTTTTTATTAATTGATGTTATTTTTAGTTATTCCAATTGTTCTGAAAGCCTTGTTGTACGAGGAGCTGCGTGGCACGTTTGCTGTCGGAAGCCAAGTCCGCGATGCCGGCTGCTACGTCTGCTGGGCTTTTGCTCGCGCTTACGAGCCAAAAGACCTGTCGCAGTTTGTTGCAGACATCGCGAAAACATTGGTCCTTACGGCTTTGTTCGATCGCAGCGTCAATTGCCGCCGAGCTGCCTCAGCCGCATTCCAAGAGCACGTTGGGCGCCAGGTCTGTTCTGCCTCTTTTCTGGCGGCCTGCCTGTCTCGGTGTCTTTCTGTATGTCTGTCTGTCTGTCTGTCTGTCTGTCT
>LRSR01002055.1:0-11800 GCA_001579985.1 Hypsibius dujardini | reverse complement strand
CATGAAGATATCAGAGCAACACCAACAGCTCCTCGGCACTGTGTGAAACGCACGAGTTATCCCATATTCGCATTGCCTTGTACATTCATTCGATTCTGATTGCCGTAGTTGTTGTTGTAGTTGTTGTTATGGCTGTTGTCAGTGTTGCCAATGTTTTGCACGCTGTTGCTGCACGAGCCATGGCAATAAAAGCCAGAAGGAGCCGCGGAGACTGTAGAGACTGTAATCAGCGAGGTGTTAGTTAGAACAGCAATATCGCACAACCGGCAATCATCCATCAACGCTAACATAGGAGTGGACAGGGAAAGCAGTTTTAACAAATGTTGAAATACTAATTTAACTGACCTGTCACGGACATCGCAGTCAAGAGGAGCGCCATCAATGCGATAGAAAGGGCAGCAGGTCGATTCATTTTCAGGCTTTCAGTAGCTTGGCGAACAAGAATAACGAGTCAGCTACTTATTCACAGAATCATGCAAGTCTCAGAAACGCCACTAAACATTAGTAAACATAAGTGAGCTCTAGCACTGTTTGGCTGGAATCGGTGTAATGTGTTAATGAGTCGGGGATGAGTCTGGACGATGCGTGATATACTGCTTCCGCTAAATGCACTAATCGTTTGTCGGATGAATCCGGGACGAACAAGAGATGACAGATAAAGGTGCAACCGTTCTCTCGTCAGTTCCGATGGCTTGTCCTGTGTGTGGGTTTGTGACGAATGTAAGGGTTGTCATTAATCGCTAGTTGAATCAGCTAATAATGGCATGCAATTCGATGTCCTATGAGCGCGTGTGGTGTGGATTTATACGAAACAGCGAATTTCATCTCCGTCTTTTCAGAGGCAGACAAACAGACAAACAGACAGACAGATAAACAAACAGACAGACAGACAGATAGACATACGATTTAAGTTTGCTTTTAGTAAGAACGTAAACTGAGATTTATCTGAAAAGGCATTAAAGGTTAACTAAAACAGAACCAACCAATTAATTCGGTGACTCATTATTGATTATTCTATATTAACCAAGTGACTACGAAACCTCAACATGTTTTTTATAAGCGCCAAAATGTAGCGGTCCGTATAACGCCGGTAGTAATGATAGTTTTGTTTACGGCAGCGGGCCATTACATCAGTTCAAGCTTCCAGTTTGATCCTTTTCGTACCATGCACATCGAAAAGTTAAGGAATTTATTCACCCTTCAGACTCTAATGCGAATCTATCAAGAACTATCACTTGCTTGGAAGCGGCAACTGCTCTCCCATCTAAACCCCTCCATTATTCCACCATGACTTGCATGATATCACGAGAACATGCCCCAATATATTACGCTTACAATGTCTCGACTATCGTAAAGCACAACATCATCGTTTCAGATTTTGAGAGGACTGCACAAGCGTTTATTAAAAAAGATTAGTGCGTCAACATGATGGTTGCAGTTAGAGGTGGAAGTCACTGGTGCCGGAAATAGCCCAACTAGAAGTGCATCGTCCATACACACACGCCCGGTGAATGTTTTGCGATCCATGAACTCGACTTGTGAGCTCGCGGGTGGCCGATCCGTCGGAATTGAAGAGATACCCCAAGTCTTGGCGATTCTGACCGTTATATGTGATCCGCCCGTTGTCATACACCAGATGATGGTTGCGCTTCGGACGAACCAATCGATGGCCTAGGATTAGATTTGCGTGTCAGCAAATGTGGAAATTTGTTCTTACCACTTATTAAGTTGCAACAATAAAATGGCTACCGAACTGATTAAGACAATCTCTAAAACCGTGTATCATCCGCATTTTAAAATATTTCACCGCATAGCGCATGCGTTGTTTCGTTGAGCTGTCTCATCAGTAATGTTACGGCATAAGTTGAGTGAGATGCTTATTGTTCTAGTCAAATGTTATCCGAAAGGATTTCTCGTTGATAATGATGATACTCATTTACATTCCGTCGCAGTTCCTCCTAGGAATTTGCTCCTAATATTTATAAAAGTGTGTGCTCGTGATACCAACCCTCGCCCCAGTCTGGCTTAAGATTCATCAAACACTTCTGTTGAAGTTTAGTAAGATGATTGGCAGCAAAGGCTGCTTCTGTGGAGCAGCAGCGGCACTTTCTCACCTTCTCCGTTGACCGACGTTGCTGCTATCATCAACACGACCAGTAAAACACATGAAAACGCTGAAAATGCAGCCATCCCCTAAAATTGTATTAGTACAAACAAAACCGGTGAAATATCTGTAGACTGGCAAGCAAAATCGAAGGATTGAACGCGTTTTATAGAGCCGCGTAATGGAAAAACAGCTATTCACATGGAATTGACCGGTATCGCGAGTAGTCTCTTTCCAATGACATTGTGGTCAGCCATTAATTCATGACCAAAAAGGGTGCTTCATCCCTCACAGGCACGCCCTCTTTTCAAGTTTTTGATCTCACACATTTGACAAGAGCTAACAGAATTGGATGCTGTGCCAGCTGATTAATGATAACAGCGGTGTTAGCTGCCGCATGACGCTTACACGTGAAGCAGAAGCGATTGGCAAGGCGCACCTCTTCATTCGAGTAAAAATCAGTTATCTGCTTCACCAGGAATTGGAACTATTTTGCTGCACACCGGATGTGCAGCAGCGACATGGGCTGGTTTGATGCCCCGGCTGTCACTCGGACTCAATCCTCAGCCGTGTCACAGTAAAATAGGTCTTGATTTTTTGCCATGCAAAACAGACGTTATCTCATTATCCGGTTTATATTTTGCGATTATGTTGTGTATTCGAGATGAGAGTTTGTGGTCTGCTTTACAAACGAAGAAGCTTCGTCGACGACAGCGGTCGATCTGCAGACCTGATTGGTTACTCTCCACCGACGTGACTTAGTGTTCAACACCTTTGCTGGCACTTCCTGTTTGTGTCTCTTTTGCAAGACTTATCGAAACAACATTTTGTTGATGAACGATGACGGCGATGCCAGCTGCTACAGGAACTTACGTGTGAAGTAGAGCCGAATGTCTTGACACACCGGTTTTAGAGAAAAATGTTTGTCGCCTTCTTACACAAAATGGAGATTGTTCATCAACGTCAATGGTCGATTTGATGTCCCAATTGATCACTGCTCACTAACGTGACTGTTAAATAGGTCAACATTTCTGTCGTACAAACAGACGTTATTTCCTGTTCCGGTTAGTGGGGGCGACTACTTCCCACCACGTATAAAATGGAACGAAAGATTTCAGCATTTTCATTGTAACGTTCGTTTTGAGATCGCGCTATCCCTTCCTCCATCTGAACGAAACAACCCTTAAATCCTCCGCACTTTTCTTGTGCACCATGCTCAAAGGCTCCCTCTTCCTCCTTCTGGGCGTTTGTCTGCTGATCGCGGAATGCGTGACTGGAGACCCCATAGGTACGTGTTGGTGTTATCGAATACGCATCCTGATTCTACCAAGTGCATAAAACTTCTGTCGATGTATAACTTCTTGGATTTCAGGGGCCCAAATTGGACAGGGACTGGACGTGAAGAAGGTGGACTCTGATGAGCCAAGGAATCGCAACAAGCGAGAGTGTGACGGTCGGTATAACAAGTGCGGCGGAGACACCTACAACTATGACAAGAGCCAAGGCAAAAACAACAACTACGGCAATCAGAATGGATGGAATGTACAAGGCAATGCGAATATGGGATAACTCGTGCGTTTCACACAGTGCCGAGGAGCTGTTGGTGTTGCTCTGATATCTTCATGTTAGTTAATTAGTTCGGCATATATGGATTTCACCTGGTGGAAAAAAACTTAAGTTTCGTAGTAAAACCAGTGTCTCGTAAAAGAAAGTGTTCTGTAAAAGACAGTGTTTCCAACATCCATTGTTTGTAGAAGAGTCAGTGCGTCGCTTTCACATAAGAGTCAAGGGGAATACCCTTTGATTACACAACGGTTTTGAATAACGCGTTTGCCATCTGCTTACACAAAAACAACCTTACATTCGTCACAAGCCCGCCTACAAGCCAAGCCATTGGAACTGACGAGAGAACGGTTGCACCTTTATCTGTCATCTCTTGTTCGTCCCGGATTCATCCGACAAACGATTAGTGCATTCAGCGGAAGCAGCGAATCACGCGTCGTCCAGACTCATCCCCAACTCCAGTTTACTTAAATGCCTGATTGCTCGAACGTTTGAGAATGCATGAATGTCTGAATCGATTTACATAGATTCTATGCAGCTATAAGCCCCGAAACTAAAAGTAACTTAAGAACTGATCATGAACCACTGATAAGAATGGGGTGATTATTACAGTAAGCGACAGAATTTAATATAACGGAGGGTCCCGGAAATGGGTAACAGGGGCGGGCAGGGGTAATAATTGAACAATCAACCAATCAGTCCCACTCCGATTGCTCCGGAGCTCCGCTGATTGGTTGGTTGATTGTTCAATTATTACTCCTGCTCCGCCCCTTTTGCCCATTTCCGGAACCCTCCGTTAGATTAAATTCTGTCGCTTACTGTATCATGCACTGGTCGGTGACTTCTGCTGTGAGGACACCATCTGCGGGTTTTTCGGTGGGCGGCTGCTGATGAGACACGAACAGGACACGCCCATACAGTTTTCGGCCCTCTCCTTGCGCGGATGTATCTGCAAATGTAGAAAGTGGAATTTAACTAAGGCATGTAACATGCAACATGTAAGGCATGTAACCATTGCAAAGTGATGAAGCGTAGCGGACTAATTGTTTAAAATCTCGTTCGATATTTTGTCATATTTTTGTCCCATCGCGAATTTTATTTTAATGTCGACTTGTAAAAAGTGGGTAACTGCACATTTCTCAGGCCTATTCTCTATTGTGGCAGTCAACTAGTTTTTCGGGGTTCAGGTGACGGAACTATATATGAACTTATTCTGGAAAGCTACACTAATAATTCGATTCATTTGGAACAAAAACAAATGTAACTCGCCCCTTGGTGTTTGAGCAATAATGCCTTATTAAAATTTAAAACTTCGTTTATGATTGCGCACATGTGTGTTGACCTGCCTGTTTGCCTGTCTGCCTGTGTGTCTGTGTGTCTGTGTGTGGTTGTATCTGTGTGTCTGTCTGTCTGTCTGTGTGTCTGTCTGTCTGTCTGTCTGTGTATCTGTCTGTGTATCGTGTCCGTCTGTGTGTCTGCATGTCTGTGTGTCTGCATGTCTGTGTGTCTGTCCGTCTGTCATTCTCGCCTCTGATAAACGGTAAATAAGCACCAACAGTTTATTGACAGATGTATCTAAAAGGTGTGAGATGGGAGATGGGAGATGGGGAATGGGAGATGGGAGATGTGGGATGTGATGTTCGTATCTGTTGATGTGATTTGCCGATCAATATTTCAAAATTGATTCCCATATGTCACATGTTGCTCACCTGTACTCGTGCTGTAATTCTCGTTCTTGTCTTGTGCGAATGATGTTTCCGTGTCGATTGAAAATGCGCTTGTTTAAATTGTAGCCATGTTTAAGGTATCCGTCCCATTGAGCCGTGATTGGTCAGTTTGATGTTCATATACTGTACACAACCATTCATCAACACGAACTTTTCATGATATATCGCTAATAAATTTCTATGTATATCGCCATTGTGAAATGGTTTTAACAGATAAGTTCTGTAAAATGTATAAAAACAACAAGTAAATACAGTACACTGAAAAAAGCAACAAATGCATTTGCATTTAACCAGCAACTTATATATATGTTGCGTCAGTAATACCCAAAGAAATAAGCCGTTGAACTACAGCAAACAAGTTTCTCAACAAATTTTTCTCTAAATCCGACTTGACCCACCCAAGTGAAACATTGGCGACCTACCGTGGGCCTTAAAACACATCATATCTCGAATCAAGTGTCACACGGAAAGGAATCAGTAGAAACTGGGCGGACACGATTCAATGCAGTTAGGCCTAGAGAGAGTCAAATGCAAACAGTAATTCGCCAACACGATCGCTCTCCACAAATTCCATGCTTCCATTACGATCGGTCTTATATTTATCTCGCAGCTCATTCTTTCTTCCGTACGTTCCCCGTTTTTATCCCCAACTAAAGCTTCCCATTTTCCGAAATCATATCTCACTTCCTTCCAACTCATAACCCCATGTAACGATTCCCTTCCCACATCTCCCATCCTCTATCTCACACCTTTTAGATACACTCTTTATTGACTGTAAAGGAGTCTGCCATAAAACCATAACTGCAACAGCATCAACCGATGTCCAGTACGTCCTGTTCAGAATGATAATTATTGTTTCGTTTCACTTCGACTAGATGCGGCACGCAACTCTGACAGTCCATTTGCCCGCAGTCAATCCGTCTGTTCGGTCATCGGGACATCAACTCCATCGTCCGCCCAAAGATCGTCCGTTTATCCGCACTGCGATTCAAGTGCCGTTCCTGAGATCCACAACCGGCCGTGCGACTACAGTTCGACCGCACATAGGAAGGGCGGTGGGCGAACCGTTGGACTGTTAAGGAATGAAGCACAGAATGGACGGACAAACGGGCTGACGAACAAACGGACGACGGACGGCATGAGGACGAATATCCGGACTGTGGACTCTCGTAAAACAAGGAACCGCTATCCTGGGAAGTTGCTCATTGTTGCCTTACAAACGGTTCAGGGAACCGATCTAGTTGTTTTATGGCACATTGAACGCGTACAAACAGTTGAAAGCCTCTTCGTGCTATCACTCGCCATAAGTTCTGTCTCACTTACCAATAATCGTTTTGGTACCATACTAACGCTATAAACGCCTAAGACTAAAGTCTAGGCAATGATTCTAAAGAATTTGGGTAGTACTCAAATGAAACCTAGTATAGTATGCTTGTCGTGAAACCTGGTCATACGCTTTCAGAGATAATGCGAGGACTCTCGGTAATAACAAACAATTCCAGAGACCTTTTTTATGCTTTCAAGGGCTGTCTGCAATAAACCGTTGGACCTGCTTTTTCGCGACTGCCGTTGCTTAAGAACTGGCTTGCGCACCGAGAAACATCACAGACGCGCCATTCAATAAAACGATTCTGCGTAGATTGTTTGACATCGAAGTAATTATCATCTGGTTTTATACAGTGTAGTCCCAGATTTTTCATGAATATGTGACAGATTTCTGCAAATCTTCATTAGTCCTACGATTGTTTCATAAATCCAACTCCATCATCTAAAATCTAAATGCAATCAGCCTGATAAGACCTGAATGCTCTCCCCTGTGAGCTTTCACGAGGTGTTTCAGAAGAGGATTTGATGACGTTTGTGTCTCGAGTTGTGCCATACACTGTACACACAAATTCATTCCCAGACGACACATTTATTTCAGTAACCAGGGCCTCAATTTGGGTCCAGAGAGTGGACAAAGAGGCAAAGTGCTTTTTCTTTAAAGTGAACCTAAAATTCGGCCTATTGATCCTGGTCAATTAATTGAAACTTGTGGGGGTCTTGGTGTTTGATTTCTAAGGCCCCCGAAATTTCAAAAAATTTTCGAAAACGTTTCCATGAAGTCCATGAACCATTCTTGAAAGTATTTAACCTCCTATTTTCGGTGCTTAATATGGTGCGTACATTGTAGCCAAAGAAATCGCAAATTTGACAGAAAGACTGAAGTTTTGAAAATGTTTTAATACTAGTGGGCCTTGTAAATCAAACTTCCCCCCCACTTTCAAAATGACCAAGAACACAAGGCCGAATTCGTGTTCAATCTTGGAAAAAACTGTATTTTGTCCGTTGCCTCCCCCCTGGCGCTGCCATGAGGCATCCTGGTTCCGACTTATGAGGACTTTTAAGGACCCCTGCCAGTAACCGTTTTTCTTCCGATAAGAGATTGGTGAGACGTATTTATTCAACGCGAGCAAATTTGTTATTCGTTCCATTTCTACCATTAATCAGCATTAAGCTATTCTAAATAATAAAGCTTTTATCACTATCTCTTTGTACTGTGCATGACTTAAAAATTAAGAGTAGGGCCAAAGTAAAAGTAACCGTGAACCGTAACGTCCATATAACGGAAATTCACGCTGTCAAACTCCGCTAAATCTGACAAGCAAACAGGGTAAGGACGACCTTTATTGCTCAGGTCCTATACATGACAGAATCGCGCATTTTCAAGCACACATTTAAGTTTCGAGTTGTAGTCGTCGTCGTCGTTGTCAGAGATGCTGTTTCACCCTTCGATGAGGCGAATTTGACTTGATTCAGTCCAAAAGATGTCCCACATAAGAAATGACTTACCCTTTAGTCGTGGCATAATTTGACAAGTGAGTCACACAAAGCCGGCCACATTTTAGACCCCGAGATAATATTTCCCCTTTCTTGGTCTTTTTTCGTGTATTTAAACTGTGATACATATCAATTGACAGAATCTAGTGTTGTTTAAATATATTTAAATTGTTATTTAATATACTCATAAAGGGTGTTTTTTTCTTTCAATAAAATATATTTTTAATTTTATTTAATATCAGATTTGTTTTTTATTTTATTTGTAATTTTATTTAAAATACAAGTTTGCGTTTTATTTTATTTATATTTAAACTTTTTCAATCGTAAAACTGGCTATTTAAATAACATTTTATATTTAAATAACCCATACGTCTTCTGGCCAAAAAGTGATCAACGGCTCAGATAGGATGCCAAATCTATCTGAAAGTGATTGTAGACAAAGACCTATGCAGAAGACTATTCGACATCTTAAGAAAAGGGCACATTTTACGGTCCACAATCCTCATTTTGATATGAGTTGAGTGTAGTATGTACTAGTCGTGCTTTGCTTCTTTTTTCTATTCTATTCTGTTCTATGTTCTATGTCAATAAAATAGTGACCGCGACATTCGCTTGTCAGTACAGAAATCTCCCTTTGAAAAGTCTTTAAAATATTTAAATTAACGCATGTTATTTAAATAGAATACGTTACTTAAATAAAAATTTCAATTTTATTTAAATAATATTTTTATTTAAATTCGGCTGTTTTAATTAAATATATTTGAACGTTATTTTATTTAATGTGTTGGCAAGATTTAAATTTAAATTATATTTTATTCAAATTCAAAAGTGTTATTTAAACAACACTAACTGAATCCACTGTAGCCCCACGTCAATACCATCAACTTTATAGGGCAAGTCCAAGCTGAAGTACACCTTAACAGTCCACTCAAATTGGGGGTAATCCGCACGTAAATCCGTCGTGAGAGCTGGTTCCTTGTCTAATTTAAACTTCTCCGTCTCCTTCTGCTTCTTCTTCATCAGCCATTCGTCATAACTGCTGAGAAAAATAGAATAGCCCTTAGAATCGTACAGTGGCCAGACAAAGTTACACACTTTCATGGATAGCTCGTTACAAAGTCCGTCATCCGTCACGGTGCAGTTCATGTGTTTCTTGTCAGCACAGGTGAAGAGAAAGCTCGATTTAGCCTTTAGCCTCCCATATTCAAATTCCTTCACAATATCCTTAACATACTGTGACAACACACAGACCCGATTCGCAACAGCTGGTGTTCCACGACGTGCAACGTCCAAACTTGCCGTACTTTCAACAGCCTGAAATTTGCCGGGTGATTTGGAGTTGATTCAGAGGTAGGCCAAATCTACGCTACAAGCTTAAAATACGAGCATGCAAATATGTTGTTCCCACACCTCGAACTGCTTCCAGTCCCTTCCACATTTCGTCACGATATCGTCGATCAGCTTTTTCCCGACGTCTTACGTTGTTAAACGTGTATGAAGTCTGTGTAAAGCTCCTTCTGGATCGTTTCGTTCGTAGGCTCGAAGGAAGCGATCTTGAGCGTTTCGGTCCAATGGATCACTTAGCCACTGCGCGTATCGCAACTGGGTTTCGGCAATGCGTTGTTGAACAGCGCGAAATTCCATCAGCACAGCTTGACCCAAAATTTCCAAATGAATTTTCTTTTCTAATTCCGACAAAGCACCATCAAAGTAGATTTTGATATCCAATAACTGCTGGGCGAATCCGTCCCCTAGGGCTTTGTCTACCTTGGCATCAATTTCCTCCTCTGTCCAGTTGAAGGTTGTCTTCATCTTCTCCGTGTTGCCCACTGTTTTGGCGAGTCTTCCCACGGCGGCTTTGACAACCGGGGCGAGGACGGTTTTATCGCGGACGGACTCGCCAATTCATCCATCGTGCCCAGGCTACCTTAATGTCTCAAGAAAACAGAACTCTGTAATGAAAAAAATGTATCAAGTTGTGGTTAGCAGTATGTTTGTATGAAATGTAGCACTTCGTGACCAGGACGAGAGGTCAAGCATTTTATTAGAGATCGAAAAGTTGAGTCGGTGCCGAAATTCAGGGCGATAGAACGTAACCGAAAAGAGACTATCACAAGCGCAGTACATCATTATACTGATGAACTCTTTTCTTCACGGTTTTAACATACACCCTAGTAAACAATCGCTACAGATAATGCCAATCAGCATACATGCTGGCGTGCAAAGTCAAACAATTTCCTGAGATATTTCCGATTGTACTACATACTGTATTTCAGTTCATACGACCTTGGAAATACTGCCCTTGGAACTTCGTTTGCTGCCGTGTTGTTTGCTGCCGTGTTGTTTGCTGCTTATCGACTAATTTATGGGCCTCTAATCTTCCCTGTGATTTTTATGGTTCACAGCACCGCCCGTCAACGCTATCAATCGAGCCACCAATTGCAATTCAATCACGCTGTACTACGCCCTCTTCCATATTACTTCAGATGTGATCACTCTTGCATTCCTCAATATAATTCTTTTTATCTTTGGCAAGGTGGAAGAGCTTCTTAGTGCTGTTGTAAGGGGCTCCTCAGCCTCTGCATTTTCGGTTGCTCATGCTAATCTTGTTGCCCATCAAATCAGCATTCTTTCTCACGTGGATTGCGAAGCTGCAGCTACGTGACTCTGCTGAAGTAAAGAATACCCGCTCGCTTAAGCCATTTCTCATAGCGACAACTATTGTTGGAGGTTTTGATTAGTGATATAAATTCAGTTTTGCTTTCACGATGATGTTTTCCATCTGATCTGCTGGGGACATACAAGCATGCTAGATTGTACCGAAACCGACACGATTCGCTAAATCAATTGGCAGCTCCAGGCGATATGTTAAGTTCAGGCTGGACAGGAATAGATTTCCCACAAACGTAACGAACATAATCAAATTCAGAAGCACGAAAGAAAATTTTCCAAACCATGCAATGTACCAATGGTAAATATGGTTAATGCTCCAGACGTGTATGCGATGTTTTCCACCACCACATCGAAACAGGCGCTTTACGAAGCGGAACGTCTCTCGTCTAAGTTCCCCGAGAAGGCGTAGGTTTGTAACAACCTCCAACGCCGGTAACGCCGTTGCGACAACAAACATGACGAAATCGGCGTCTGAAACATGTGGCACTCGGCTTCGTGCACCGAGTAACAAACTGAAAGCGGTCAGGGGCACCCAGAAGAGAAATCTGAAGGAGGAGGAGCCATTGGACCAAATTAATCTCTTTCCTGGTCCTTTAGGCAGTACAAGCATCATTTTGAGCAAACCAGCTGCACTCGTGTTCTTTGCATGTGAAACAATGCGAGGAGGAGGAATAGAAGGAGGATGAAGATGAGAATGAGGAGGAAGAGAAGAGAGAAAAGGAAGATGAGGATGAGGTTGTCTTAATGACCTCAAATGATTCCGTCTGTGTTTCCAAATCAGCACAAGCAGTAGCGGATAATTGACAATGAGAAAAGCTTCCGGTGCTAGAAAGGTTACGCTACGAACAACCAGCTGATAGAAGGACCAGGCCTCCGTCACACAGTAGTTCCGTAGTAATAATTTTGTAATGTA
>LRSR01002052.1:0-17615 GCA_001579985.1 Hypsibius dujardini | reverse complement strand
ATCAATGTACCATCATCAGAAGCGGCTTGGTTGGTTGGCGAAAACGCACATGGCAGTGATGCAAGTTTTTCCACCTCCAGCAAGGCCGCTTTTATGGTGGCCTGCATCTGCTCGGTGCCAGGGTTCTCCTCGGAGACCGTCAGGAGAGGCGGGAGGTGCATGCGAGACCGTGGAATTCCGGCATAGTCAATCATTCGTTCAATCAGGCCGGATTTCTCCTGGCACAGCCGAGAGATGTCTGCGTCTTTCTCCTCACAGGCGGCTGTAACGGGGAGGATATAGAAATAAGATCGAAAGGGCCAGACTGTACCTGTATCTGTCTGTCTGTCTATTTGTCTGTATTTTCAAACGTACAGATCGTTTCCCGAATCTTGAGCAAGTGTGCCTCGTCGATCACAAAATCCTCCTCTAGCGGATCATTCATCCCGTCCTGGCTGTGCATCATAAGCACCATCTTGGCGTTTTCAATCTCCACCTGCCACTTTTCCCGCTCTTTAGGATCCGTACAGGTGATCTCGTAGTTCAACGAGGGGGACTTGTCGCCCTTCTGCCACTTGATGATCATCAGAGTGGCCTCTTTGGCGCCGCTGGTCTCCGGCTTGACTCGCATGCAGTACACCTTGTCCAGGTAAATAACGGGCGGCTTCTTGTCCACGAACTGAGCAAACGACAGTTTTTGGCTGTTCTTCGAGTCCTGGAGGAAAACGATGGCGTCGTTAAGAAGCAGCACACGGAGGGGCTTCTTGGCGTCCTTGCTGAGGATGGTTCCTTCGTAGAGGAGTACCCGGTCGAGAAGGTTGTGCTTCTGCAAATGTAGTCAACAAAAAATGTCACCCAAATCTTTCATTCAAATCACCACTGAGGAGTTTCGGTAACACAATTCAGCAGAAAACGTGAAACGACAGGCCAATTTAAGCAGACATGCAGTCATACTCGTGCGAGGAGAAAGCTGTAAATGACGCAGACACAGACAGGTAAAGACCAGTAAAAAAATACCCAAGATAAGGGACTTCACAAGCAGATGATTTAAACAGAAGACGTACAAAAAACAAACAGACAAACAGACAAACAGACAGCCAGACAGAAAGATAGGCAGACCTACAGACAGGCAGACAACAGTTCGATAGACAGACAGAATGACAAACAAACAGGCAGGCAGATAGACAGACAGAAAGACAGATAGGCAGGAAGACAGACAGACAGATAGACAGACAAAGAGATAGACAGATAGATAGAATCTTGACAGACAATGAGACAGAAAACACACCTTCCAAGTTTCTCCATCGACCACAGCAGTGGTCACGAGCTCCATCTGCTTGTAGATCTCCGCCAGGCGCTCTCTCCGTTCAGCGATCGCCATAGAACGGTTTACATGACTCAGAAATTCTTTGATGCATTCGTGGGCTCGGATAACAACCGCATAGTCTGGATTTGACTCTAAACACAACAGCAGAGCTAGTAAACATGCTCAATTAACCGAAAATCGACCCATAGCATCTAAACATAAGCAAGTTAGCTAGTATACCTTCCGTATGCTTCAGGATCTCTTTGACAAGCAGCTCGTACTTCGTCATCCGGTATGTGATAAAGGCGTAACAGCTAGGAATATCAAATGTTCCAGATCTGCACTTCAGGAGATCGATTTGTTCCTGTGCAAGAAAAATCCAAATTCACCATTAAAAACTCATACCTTGGCTTTACAAAATAACTATATACACACGTGGCAAAAACCTTGCCCTGACCGAATTAAGCACTTCAACTCGGGGCTGTGTACAACAGCGCGCGATACATCGATCGAGTGTAATGGCTTAACTCGGTTAGCGCAAGATTTTTGCCTGTGTCTGTCTTTTACCTTATGGAATTCCTTAAAACTTCTATCCTGTTCCAACTTCTCCTTCGTCTTCTTGAGGGTGACTTTCTGGAGACCGCAAAAGCCCGCGTAAGTCCGCTTCATCATATCGCCACGATCGCCGCTGAACTGAAGACATGAAACCGGGGATGTGAAATAATTTTCCCGTAGCGCTCAAAAACTCGTGAGTCATTTTAATGATGATGGAACATAAGGCTCAAGACTTACCTGCTCAATGAGAACGTCTCCGATGGTCGCCACCACTGGGTCTTGATCTTGTCGCTTTCTGAGACGTTGGAGGAAGGCCACGTGGAGCTGCGAAATTTCTTCCAGGCACGGAAATACCTGGTGGATTTGATCATCGGTCCAGCCCAGCTTTTCCCGCATGCCTTTGATGATGTAGATCTGAGAAGAAAATAAAGAGATCGATTATGACTGTTTGTCTGTCTGTCTGTCTGCCTGCCTATCTGTGTGTGTGTGTGTGTGTCTGTCTCTCCGTCTGCATCTGTGCTCCATCTGTCTCTTCATCAGTCCATCCGGTTGCTAGCTGCGCCTGTCTGTTGATACGTTTTGTAGTCTGTCAATCTGTTTGCATGGGTGTTTGCACCTATACTTTCGGTTTTTCTGCCTTGCTGTTCATCTGTCTTTATGCCTGCATGCGTGCTTGTCTGTCTGCCTATCTACCAATCAGGCTGTCCCACTTTTTGTCTATCTGCATGTCCAACTGACTGCCACTTCGTGACGAACCTGCCCGATAATGAGCAACTTGGTGCAGTGTTCCTTCTCCGTTTTGATGAGCTCGTAAATATTTCCCTGTCTTTTGAGCTCATTCTGCGTGAGGGTGGCGAGATATTCCTTTTCCTGGCCGGCCTGCCAGTTCTCCGGCTCCAATGTGGCTAACTTCAGGGACGGATCAAAGTCCAAGAGACGAGCATGCGAGAGGAGATCCCGGCCGTCTGGCGGATTATCCGCGCTGGAATTATCTTCCGCCGGGCTGCGCGGGGGAGAAAAAGAGTGAACATCAAGGTCAGTTTAACGATGTCATTCGCCGACAAATTAGCGCCAAAACCAACGACACCAACACCTAAAGTCCCACACTATCCTACTACTGAAAGACCCATCCATCTTCGCCCCCCACGACCGTCTGGTGTATTATGGATCGAGTGTCCTGGGCGTCTCCCGTCATGGACGCATCCATCTTCGGCAATATGGCTCATAGGGAATCATCTTCAAAGAAACTAACTCATCCAAAGTTCCAATTAGCTCAATTAGCGAATGGCAAGACTGACGAAATAATCACGCCTTTGATGCCTGACTTGTCTATGTTCAACACTGTCGATTTAATTGTCTGCCCAAATAGAGTCCATACGTCTGTGAGTCTGCCTGTGCCTCTGTCTGTCTTTTCGCTTGCCCGTCTGTATGTCTGTCTGCCAGTCACTCTGTCCGTCTGCCTGCGTGTTTTTGTTTCTGTATCTGTGTCTGCATATCTGTCTGTTGTCTGACTATTAGTTCATTTGTATGTTTCCATGTATGTCTGTCTGTCTGTCTGTCTGTCTTGTCTGTCTGTTTGTCTGTCTGTCTGTCTGTCTGCCTGTTTGTCGGTGCCCAAGTCCAATCTGCCTGAGATCTGCCTCACCTACTCTCACTCCAACAAGCACCCACTACTGTATTCCAAATTAATTAAGCTCGTCAAACGTGACGCCGTAAAAAACCCGCCCCGCATGAACGTGACCGTTCTGCTCCAAAACCCGCTCTCTCTCTCAGTCTCGCTTTCTTTGAGATCGAAAACAAATGCCTCGTGAGAACTGTGTGCCCGAATATGCTGTAGCACAGTAGTATCCGTACACGGTAGCCCAACCGAGCCAGTTCTAAATTTTTAATCGGTCAAACCAGGGGGGCACGATGTGGTGGTGGAGAGGGTGATTACGAACAATCATTGAAGTGAATGCGAGTGAGAGTGACGTGAATTTTCAGGCAACAAACACACAAAAAAAGGGGGGCCCCACATTCACAAACCTGTCATAGTCCGCGTGGGAGTCCGTGCTGCTCGGCTTACTGCAACCACAAGAAAAGATGAGGACCGGTTTAGCATACCACAACACCGCAGAAGAAAGAAAGAGAGACACGGAGAAAGAATAACAACTAACAAAAACACATCGCGGACAAGCCGTGACCACAATCAAACAGATTGATGGGGGAGCATACACACAGACAACAACGAGAATGGAGAAAAAAAACGGCCAGCATATCCAAATAAAGTAATCCCAAGCCCCTGTCAAATGCAAAATGCGTTGTGAAAGGCACACACGCCGTGGGTTTAGACATCGACGAATAGCGCGGGAGCGAGCAACAAGACAAACACTGCCGGAAGGGAGTAACACCTAATCGAACCGAACAATGTTACAGTTCGAACGGAAACAATTAGTACATGTCTTGTGTTAAGCTAATTGCAGAAAAATTTGTCTGATCCAAATGAGCATTGTTTAGGTTAAACCTGTCTGAAAGATAGACAGATAGACAGACAAAGCAGGTAGAAGGATGGACAGGCGGTGAGGCCGACTGATTAATCCGTAGACGGATAAACACATGGAGAAGTTCACGACAAGATGGGCATACAGACAAACTTACAGACATAAAGACAGATTAGAAGGCAGACCGGTAGGACAGGCAGGCAGACAGACAAACATACAGACAGATAGGAAGGCAGACAGGTAGGGCAGGCAGGCAGACAGGCGCAGACAAGCGTATTAAACAGACAGAGACAGACAGAGACAGACAGACAGAGACAAACAGACAGACAGACAAAGACAGATATTACGACAGACAAGTGAAAAGGCAAAAAAGGGACAAACAAGCAGATACAAAGAGCTACAGTAGGCAGGCGACAGAGGATGAAGACAGTTAGGCAGGCAAACGTGGAGAGCGACATCCAAACAAGCAAACTAGAATAGCTTGGCATGAAAATCCATAACTAAATAGTCCGCCGAGTTCATTATTGAAACTTAACAAAAGATAATATTTCCACACAGCCAACTCTGCCGGGAACTTTCTGTTAATTTTTCACACGAAATACTATTTTTGCGCAATGCAGCACATGCATGACATAACGTCCGTGCATGCAAAGCTAACAAGAACTACTCGAAGGCTTGTAGCTCAAAGAAACAAAAAATGCGTTTTGTTAGCGCTTACCAGCTGTAATTACAGACATACAGACAGACAAGGAAGTTGACGCAGACAATCGAGACAAAATGCGATGCGGAGAGCCTCCAGCCAAACACCACTACAGCACTAACACAACATTACAGCAGCCGGAGATCATAACATAAGCATTGAGCGAGCGGAAAGACGGATTTCCAAGGGCACGCAAGCAGGCGGCTAATGTTTAAACTTTGGACAAGCTTTACTAAATTAATTTGCAAATTATCATAAAATAAAATACCGTTGTGTCGTTGAAAATCAACTTGTCAAATCCAAATTAAAAATTAATATAACTGAAAAACGCTCGATTTTGTCGGCATTTTATTCATGAAAGTTACCTTCTAAATTAATATATAAGTGACACTACGTCGTTTAAATCAAATTTTGGAATTTAGATTAAATATCAACTTCACGAATTTAAATAACATAATAATTTTATAAATTTAAATAAAATATTAATTTTATGATTTACATGAAATACGAATTTCCTTTAAAACAAAATAAACAATCCGATTTTTCGGTATTTGTAATAATTCTTTTAAACAACAATACATGCAGCGTGCCAGAAAAGCAGAACAGAGAGACAGATGACAGGAAGAAAAAGGAAAGGAGCCCTTACTTCAGGAGCTTATCAGCCACGGATTTCCATCGGGAAAAGCTGCCCGGGGAGATGGGCCGTCGGGAGGAGGAGGGCGAACTGGAAGAGGAAGGAGAAGAAGAGGAAGTGAGAATAACAGTACCACCACCACCCAAATCCATCACCGGAAGTAATGTTTAGCTTGTTAGAAGGGATGACTTAAAGACATGTTTGAAAAAAAACAGAGAGAGAGAGAGAAAGAAAAAAATGTCAAAGACGTCCGACACAGACAATGACCACAGAATCCGGTGTGTGCGGTCAGAGCATGCTGGATGAGAGGCAGATATTCAGTCAACGAACAATGCTGGCATATATTTCATCTCTGCGGTGTGCGGTATTATTTGCCAGACTCTCTCATGACGACGTCGTTCGGAATCGTCGTGGTCGGCGACGGACTCTCTTCTCAGTATAATAATATTCAGACGTACTCACACACACATTGCTCAAGTGTCTATCGCGGACACATTTCATTCTTATCAGGCAAACACGGATATGAATTATCGCCCTGTAGTACTGGTACTCTACTACAGCATCGCTGCTGCTGCACCCTTCAACGGAATCTCAGGTCTCATCGCATCACACAGCAGTGGAGACCACGCGAGGAGGGTGAGCAGTCAAACTGGATCACACGACCATTCGTCCAGCCATCGAATACCTGCACTACTACCGTATAGGTGATACGACTGACTGTGCGGTCTCAGTGACCGACCGGCTATCGAACAGCGAAACCAATCAATAATTCAGCTTATCAGTTTTCCATAATAGTTATTCAGACAGACAGCCAGACAGAGACACAGTAGTGTCAGCCAGTCAGTCGATTGTTCGAGAGCGACGTACCCGGGCGACAAGCTGGACTCTGAGTGTGCACTGCCCAATCCCGCTGTCTGTAAGGAGAAAACACAATCCGGTTAGTGTATACGGTACTTCCGATGGCGACTGACTGTCTGTGTGTGGAGGTGGGTAAGCCTACGCGAATGGAAGGTGGGCGGTCTGGATCTTTGTATATCTGTCTGAGCTCTGCTGTGTCTGTCTATCTGCCTGTCTGTTTGTCTGTCTGTCTGTCTGTCTGTCTGTCTGTCTGCCTGCATGTTTGCCTATCTGTCTGTACGCCCATCCGTCTACTTGTCCGTTCGTCTGCCTGTCTTCAAGTATATGTGTGTCTGTCACAGTTTGACTGTTTGTGTACTCATCTTTGCAGACTGGAGCATCGATTGCGTGAATCATCGGTCAGCTAGCGAGTTATTGTTATTGTCATTAACTTATCGATCAATCGATCAGAGTATCTGTGCCTGTGTGTGTGTGTCTTTCGTGTGAAAAGGCACATGTAATTGAATTGTGAATAATTTTCCATCATGTCTTCTGCTTTTTTTCCGTCACACACACTTAACCACCACTTGAATAATGACCGTATATATTCTGCATTTTTGCTGCTTCCAATGAATTCTTCACCACCCTCAATGGGGTTTGACTGCGCCACATCTGAGTACCTCGGCGACCCAAGCGGACACATTCCGATCGTTTTCTGTGTGAACTTGCACACATAGACAGACCCACACACAGACCCACACACACAAATCGATCAATAATTCGTAAGTTAGCTAGTACCAGCATATGTTTGGTCAGTCATTAAGAATAATCCATTAACTGCGTGGTCGCACGTTCAACCTGCCGGCGGTGTTTTTTCGGCGATGACCAGAGAGACAGACAGGTAAGTTGAACACCACATAAAGACAGAAACTTTGTGACGGAAGCAAAGGGACTCTCATAGGAAAAAAGACAGACAGCAGACGTACAGACAGAGGAACAAACACAATCCATTCAGTCACATGAGAAGTAAAACCGACAAACCGGAAAAACGGAAACAGACAAACAGGCAGACAAAGGCAGAACTAAGGCTAACAGGCGAATAGATCAACTGCAGTCTAGTGAAACAAAGCAAACGACTGAAAAATGTGGTGAACATTCATCAGACAAAACAGGCAGACCTCAAGGAAATAGTTCGACAGCCACAAAACGGCCAGACAGGCATACAAGCAGGCAACTAACACGGATGTCTACATGTAGACAGACAGGCAGATCAAGACACATGCAGTCCGACAAAGTAGGCAGACCACAGGCAAAGCGCAGTTCGACAGTCAGACGAAGGCCAGACAGGCAGACAATGCTGAACAGCGGGGCAAACATACAGATACGCCGTTAATCGTGCAGATAGGCACACAGACAAACAGGCAGGAAAGCCAAGCAGACTGTCAATCCGCAATAAAAACTTTCCGAAACTGCGATTCACGACGCGCAAATGTTCGGGCCATTAAAAAATTTGTCTACAAAAATCGCATTCCCTCCCTCTGCATGGCAGAAAACGTCATAAAACTCAAACACACAGACAGACCGGCCAAAAGTTGAACGCCCACTCTCAAACGATGTGGATACCCCCGCGGTGTGAACGTGTGATGGTGTGGTGTCGTGTATACGGAAAAGGTTCTAAAAACGTATAAATATTATTGCGAAAACATTGCTCCGCGACACGACACGACGACCCGGGGAGGGGGAGGGGGACGATGGGGACTAAGCAACAAGCCCCCCCTCCCCCATTCAAAATCAACCATTGTGGACATAAGAGCACTTTCTTCAGACATAAAAAGACAGACCAGACAGCCAGACAGCCAGACAGACCAGAAAGACAGACAGACAGACAGAAAGATAGACAAGACAGGCAGACAGACACATACACCGAGTCGCGGAGGAATTCTCCGCGGCAGCGGAATGCCCGGTACGCGATGTGAAAGGCAGCAGCAGCTGCTGGGTTCCGCATTTTTGGGTAGGCAAGAGGGAAGGACGCCACGCAAATAGCTCGCCTCGTCGTCGTCGTAGCATGGGCTGAGTCTCTCTCGCTGCGCTTGCAATAACAATGGCGATAAATGCCAAAGCAGCAGCAGCGAAAGACGACGACGACGGTGCAGAAATCGGTTACGCAAACGACAGATGGGGGGTATAAGTCGTCATAATCAGCAAAAGAAGCACTTCCATCCATCCGTCCGTCCGTCCACCATCCTTTCCACGCGATCCATCATTAAGGCAGCAGCAGCAGCAGCAGCAGCAGCATTGGTAACGATGGTGGTGTGGTCAGGTACTCTCGCTCTCTCTCTCTCTCTCTCTCTCTCTCTCTCTCTCTCTTCACAGTCGGATCGCGGAGAACGAGAGCGCCACACCTGACATTGTCCTACTGCCCCTCTCGGTCGCCGCCCCATCGATGAGCGCACTCGTCCAGTCGTTGTGTGTGTCGGTGTGTGGCCGGCCCTCGATAGTAGTAGAGACCGGAAACGGCGGCTCACTGGTTGAGCACAACCGCAAAAAAGCACAATGAATGGACGGTGGCGGCGATTGTGCGGTAATCCGTGTGGTGTGCCACGGCAATGACGACGACGACTACGACCGCGCTCCACTTGTTGGCAAGGTTGTCGTGTCCGGGAGTACAATGGTGCGGTGTGTGGATGGATGGAAAGTCGGCCTGGCAAAGAAAATGACCACGCAACACACGGACAGTCAAGTAGATCGAGCCAGCGACGGATGGCGGTATACCAGAGTAATAAGACAGACAGGCAACAGAAGGATGTTGAAAAAGGCACAGGAAAAGGCCGGCAGGTAGACATTCGAACAAGAACAGACACAAAAACAGGGACCAGACAGGCAAATGGCAGACAGAAATACTTCAATAAATTCAGACATTCAGACAGACATGCAGAAAGGAACAGACATACTAATATACACTGACAAGACAGAGAAAGGGAAGAAAGGCGCTTACTCGGATAAGAAAGGCGGTCAGGAAAGTTTGATACACCACACGACAGGCAGCGAGGCACGCAGGTCAACAGGCAATCGAACAGGCAGGCAAATGACTGACAAAATGAGCTGGCCCACATCCACATCATACGCCTATGATCAAACCAGTAGTGTAAGAAGTCCAGCTAAGTGTGAATATCAGGAAGCTGGCAGGCAGATACTTCGGCGAACAGACAGACAACAGACAGAGATACACACAGGTAGACAGGCAGGTAAACAGGCAGGCAGACAGGCTGACAGAAAAAACAGACAAACAAGGCGGATTTACAAACGATGATTAATTAGCACCGGACGGGACACACAGACATCGTCCAGAGCAAGTCAGACATGAACACACGGGCATGCAGGCAAAGCGGGAGACAATTAGTACAGACAGATCGGTAAATGCAAACCGTGCTTGTTATTAAGACATTCAGGTTGTATCCCGGAGACACAAGTCGTGTGACAATAAAACTGGGCGACAAATATTCCACCCCAAAGGAAAAATGCTGACCGGTAGGGAAAACAAACAAACACGCGGAAGAGCGTGCGTCCTTTCAGAAAAACAACACAAACAAGCGCCAGACATTCAAAACACGGCCACACAACCGCAGGTCAATCACAGATGGCATATTCCGATAGACGTTCCATAACAAAGCAATATTACCACTGGACCTGGAAGAGTTCGCTTACCTCGATGTCTATAAAGTTTTAGTGCGCTGTGAGCGAGACTGCATTCTTTCTGCCTGCTCTGCTACGGAAATAACTGCCTTGAAATTGAACTTGTCAATCAACACACAAAAATCATTCGATTCACTTGGATCAATCGATCGACAGCGTCACACGATGACAAACTAACGAGCAATTAACAAGTCTGATCGAACATGTCCAGCATCAATGCGAGATCTTGTATAGTGCACATTATCTGTCTGTCTGCCTGTCTGATGTCTGACTTTCCTTCATTGGTCGGTCTGTTAAGCTATCTACATATCTGTTTGTCTGTCTGTCTGTCTGTCTGTCTGTCTGTCTGTCTGTTTGTTTGTTTGTCTGTCTGATCTTCGCTTGTCTGTGTTTCCACATGCCTGAATTCAGCCACTTTATCCTCACCTGAGATTCAAAACTCGACGGCACCGACAGCCGCTTCACACTGGGCGCCGGGGAGTTCTCCAGCGGGAACAGGCCCAGCGCGGTCACGTCCTGCTGCCGGACATTCATCGCCGCGTACCCGTGCACATCCATCATGACTTTGTCCAATTTGGTCGTATCGATCACAACACTCGGCACCACCACGGACGTCGCCGCCGCTGCCGCGGATGAAACCGTCCCCGCGAACGGGACGCAAGGGGCGGAGGACGATGGTTCTCCAGCAGCCGCTGCGGAATGAGAAGGAGCAACAATCCCAGACGAACCACTACTAACACTCCGCTGATGGTGAGGAGTAATTCCAGTCGCGGCGGTAATTCCAGGCAGACATTTCCTTCCCGCACTTCCAGACAAAGCCGGTGCGCACGGACACGCCTCAATTTGGTCAAAGCATCCCGAATGGTCGTGGCAGGCAAGAAAGCAGTCTGTTTAAGAGAAAAGGGTAAAAGTGAAAAATCAAAAGCCCGACTTTCACAGACAACCACCAATACCACGTTGTGTGTCTGTAACTGCAAAAAAAAGAGCGAAGCAGCAACGCGGATGGATGGAGCCACGTCTTCACACTTGACTGGTTTAACCGTAGCGTGAAATAGTAAAGGGGCACTTTTTTTCTTGCCCTTACAGTCGCCGATCGTCTTTTTTTCTCGCACGCTTGATCTTAAGAGAGCCAGCGGCAAAAATTTGTTGCGGTGTCTTGATGGCTACTGGCTGCTTTGACTGGCTGCTTTCCTCCTCTCTTGCAGTGCTTCATTTCTACTGGGGCGTGTGATGGTACACTATGTGCGTGTGTGTGTATGTGTATGTGTGCGTGTGTGTGTCTGTCTGTGTGTCTGTGTGTCTGTCTGTACAGTATAGGGTGTCAAATTGTAACAAATCCCTTGTGTCGGCTTTTCGCTTTCTCCGGGGGTCCTCCAATCAGCGAGCTGGTCTCTTAATGTATTACTACAATAGAGTCTGAGGTGGTGCGGTTGACCATGTTCGAGGGCAGGGAGTTGAATCGGCACACCAGTACGTGGTACCCTCGAAGTTCAACTGGCCTTCGCCATGGTTTTCAAGAAAATTTTTTGTGGATAAATGAAAGAAACACCGAAAAAGTGGAGGGAATGTTCTTCGAGAATTACAAAACTATCAAGGAAATTTTTATACCGCGAATACATCGGGAAATTACATCGACAGCTAACATTAAAATCTAAGGATCGTTCTAGACAATTACAATTAAAGGTAATAAAAACAATAATAAATTTTAATCCCATTGTAATAAGCTGTAACTAATTAATTAACAGTTTTGAGCCAATTATTAATATTTAATATTTTTTTTAGTTCTTATTAGCGTTTCAGATCTTTTAGGTTAGGTTTAGTTTACGTTGGAATTCCTAGTAACAATTCCAGGGTGCGCCAATTCCGGATACTGGTGAGCCATTTCGCGTCTCCTATCTCGTACGGTACGGCGACAGCCCGGGCCCTTCCTCAACACACAAAACACTCAAGCTCAACATTCCGCGGCCTTAACGACGCATCGTTAAAGAATGCATATCGGACAAATAAAAATAGACCTCAAACTACAGCTACCACTCTCCGGATCCGACGACGACGACGGCGGCGGAATGACACTCGACCTTGGTGTGGGCTCCCGCGGTACCTTCCGACTCTCTATACTTTGTAAATGTGATTTGAAAAAGCGTAACGGACCGCGCCGTGTGGACTATCTAGTGATTAAAAATTAAAAAATGGTTTGCCGATAACTGACTGACTGACTGAATGAATGAATGACTGAATGAATGAATGACTGACTGACTGACTGACTGACTGACTGACTGACTGACTGACTGACTGACTGACTGACTGACTGAATGACTGACTGACTGACTGGTTGGTTGGTTGGTTTAGTTTTTTGTCTCGCTACTTAAATGACAGTGTATTCTGCGGCTGTGTCTGTCGAAGTCGAATGACCGGCAATTAGAGTCAGGTAAGATGTTGTTCGGCCCGCGAAAAAAAACTTTGACACAACGATCGAACAAAAGAATTTCGATCGATACTTGTGAGAGAAACAGAATGTTTTGATTTTAATCGGTGATTTATGGAATTTTAAAGACGAGCTTCGGCGCCGGATCTCGCGATTCAGGTGTTTGTCTGTCTGACTGAATTATCAGCTTGTCTATCTGGCTCTGACTATTGCTGGCTGATTGTCTGACCATCTAGCTGGGACTGTTTTCACGGTTCTATTGGCTTTTCAAGACCTTAATCTGTCTGTAGGACTGACTGTCTGCCTACAAAACGGTCTGTCTGTCTGCCTGTATACCTGACAGTCTGTGTATGAACTCCCACATTACCTTATTCCCTTGTTTGTACGACTGTCTGGGTTGCCTGCCCATCGTCTTTCTGTACATCTGCTCCTCTGTAAGAATGCCTGCCTGTCCGCCAGCCTGCATGCCTCTCTGCGCGTCTGTCTGTCTGTCTGTCTAGGTTGTCTGCCCATCGTCTTCCAGTACATCTGTTCCTCTGTAAGAATGCCTGCCTGAATGCCTGCCTGCCTGCCTGCCTGCATGCCTGCATGCCTGTACGCCTGCCTGCATGCCTCAATCTCAATCTGTCTGTCTGTCTGTCTGTCTGTCTGTCTGTCTGTCTGTCTGTGTCTGTCTGCCTGCCTGTCTCTCTGTCTCTCTCTTTGTCTCTCTGTCTCTCTGTCTGGTCTGTCTGTCTGTCTGCCGCGTGTCAGTTTGAACTCCTCTCAGCCTCTTAGTTGGAAGAAGGTTCGTTACCCATCCTGCCCGACAGGTCTGCACGCCTTTCAGTGTACGTGTTTTGTAACGTGGTTTTACGACGTTTCGGTTCCACCGATCAGTCGTAAAACGAAGCCCTAACCAGCGCCGCTCCAGATATTCCGACGTGTTTCGTGGCTCCAACACACACAGATCACCAGCTGATGTGAGTGAGTACTTACTTTGGCACTGCGAAGCGGCTTTATGGGCTAAAGGTTTTCCGCAGATCTGGCAAGGCGCTGCATTGCTGAAGCTGACAGAGACGAAGCTGTGGGTTAGCTGGCATCGCTTCACCTCATCCTTACTCTAGAGAGCGACGACGGGAAAGACAGAAAAAAAACACAAGTAAGTATAATATAAGTCATCGGCAAAGGGAGCGCGCATAATGACCGCACGCGCAAATATACTGGCGCCTCTTGTCGGGGGAGTCAACGTCAATTACTCCCGGTAATTATTCCCGCCAGTAACAAGCACCCACACACCACAGACACATTTGGACCACACAGAACACAAATTAACTCCTACTCAATCTTTTGCCACGCTGTCGCCCGGGCAAACAATACCAAAACGCACTTCCCCTGTTCCGGTTTAATCGCTTTCCGCTCCAGAAACCGCATAAGCCAATCAAAATAATCTCATCAATTAAATATAATTTTTTGTCACAGCAAATTCCTTCTCTGCGTACACTAACAAAAAACTTAGTAAAAATACAAATACATTAAATCTTTAAATAAAAGGGAAAAAAAATCTAAAATAAGCACATAAACACTTATTACATTGGGAATCTTTGCAGCTTAAATATTAATAAAGCAATAATAATATTAAAGACCTGCATACGCGTCCAATGTGTTTTTAGTTAAATTGTAATTCAAACAGTTAAAACATCAATCAATCAACGTATTACACCTTGCGATTAGGCAATTTTGTGGAAAATATTAAGTCAATCAATCAACCAAGACTATAAACAGCGGTTCAGAAGCAAAATTCAATCCCTCGAACGTAGAACCATGGAAGCATCAGGTCCATCCGGCACCAACAGACAATGCAGACAACCGACGGGCACGCATAATGGGCAGAGAGACACTCGTCGCGACGCATACCTTTTTAGATTTTCCGAGGCTGAAAATATTACTACTCCGCCGGATCAACTTGGTGGTCTTTTTATCGGACTTTTTGCGGATGAGTAGCGATGACGACGTAGACAACCGTGGGAGGGAGGCAGTTCCGTTGGGGAAGTGAGGATCGCCGCGGCCTGTTGTTGACAAGGTCTTCGATGTGACAGGCAAACTGCGGGAGAAGAAAAACACGCGCACTCAGCGATGAAACAGGAGAAAGCTTCCGGTGCCAATAACTAAGCAAAGATACGTTCATATGACCGACGGACTGGGCATAGAAAGAACTCCATTACTGCCTCGTTTATCGTTTGTCAACCCTTTAACGATGGAGTTCATGTGTAAGACAGACCAATATCCTACGAAGTTACTGGCATAAAAGCCGATAGACAACTGACCAGATAGGGCGACAGAAATTCAAACAGACAACCTAAAACCGGCAGACAGACAACTAGAGGAGAACAGGCAGGCAGGCGGGCAAACGAATATACAGACAGATACACAGAGTGTGCAACAGGACAGCAGGCCGACAATCAAATTAACTAATAAGAAAGATTGCCGGACAGATACACAGACAGATAGAGAGATAAGAAGATAGATAGAAAACGGTCGAACAAGTGACCAGACAGACACATTGACAGATCAGACAGAAAATTGCTAGACACACAATAGACAAGTTGAGAAAAACAGTCAACAGGCAAGCCGACAGGCACGCTGACAGACACGCAGAAACACACAAAGACCGGCAGGCAAGCAGGCAGGCAAGCAGACATACAGACAGACAGACAGGCAGACAGACAGACAGACAGATAGACAGATAAACAGACAGACAGACAGGCAGAAAGGCAGACAGATAGACAGACAGATAGACAGACAGATAGACAGATAAACAGACAGGCAGACAGACAGACAGATAGACAGATAAACAAACAAACATGGACAAACAGATGGACAACCAGACATGGAACAATACAGACGAACAGATGGATAGTGACTTACTCGTGCAGCGCCTCCGAAAGGCTAATGCGATGACCGGAAGATGATGACGTCACAGCGTCCTCTCTTCCCTCTGCCAAGCCCAACAAAATGTGACCTCTGGTGAAAAAAGCATAAAAAATCATAGTTAGTGGAATGTGCGGGACTTCAATCGCTTCGATTGGACTGGGGTGTACAATGCGCGTTCCAGCTGGCTGAGGCAGCAAAAAAACTAAAATTTCAAAAAGCAAAACGCCGACCTCGATAATCTATAATAGACACGGCCGGTCGTGTCAAAAGTAAAGCTTCTGTACATTAGGAAGATATGCTCATGGGTGTTGAGATTGTAAACAATTAGGTCAACACGCAAAGAATGAAAATTAGAGCGGTTGTAATTTATTTGAATGTCAACTTCTTCGTAAACGCTACCATGAAGTTCACTCATTTATTTTAGATTAAAAACCATAACAAAACGAGAGGCACGTCCAGGCATGTGGTTAAAACAAAACTATGCCGATTGGTTTAAGAGTTCAAAGCCGCTTATTAGTCGATGAGAGACATGAGAAAAATTATCGCTTACAGCTTTCACGTGAAGTTATTCAAGACTGGCCCTACATTCCGTAGAACATTCGACCTAAGGAACTGATCTTCTGGTTACTCTCTGTCTGACTCAACTAATACATACAAACAGTATAGCTATCTGTATGTCTGTTCATCTATTTGTGTGTCTGGCTCTCTCTTTGTTCATCTGTTTGTGTGCCTTCTTTGTCTGTCCGTCATTTTTTTGTATGGCAGTCGGACTGGGTGTCTGTCTTTTCTGTCTGTCTGAGACGATGACTGCCTGTCGGTATGTTTGTTAGTTGCCTGTCAGTCTTTCCGCCTGTTTATCTGTCTGACTGTCCGTCTGTCTGTCTGTCTGCCTGTCTGCCTGTCTGTCTGTCTGTCTGTCTGCCTGTCTGCCTGTCTGTCTGTCTGTCTGTCTGCCTGCCTGTCTGCCTGCCTGCCTATCTCTCTGTCTGTAGGCTTGTGTGCCTGTCTGGCTGTCTGTCTGCTCTGCCTGTCTGTACGTCGTTCTGCCTGCTTGTCTGTCTGTCTGTCTGTCTGTTTGTTTGTCTGTTTGTCTGTCTGTCTGTCTGTCTGTCTGTCTGTCTGTCTGTCTGTCTGTCTGTCTGTCTGTCTGTCTGTCAGTCTATCGATCTGTATGCCTGTCTGAGTTTCTCTCTATCTGTCGGATTTTGTGTCCATCTTTCTGTGTGAGACATAAAGTCATGCAGCGAGCAAAAAGCACATGCACCCAAGCCAACACCCAAAGCCAAAAGCAAGCATGCCAGTGAGGAAATGCAAAAAAAGGCTCACACACACTACTCACTGATACTTGGCCAACTCGTAGTTGCGAATTAGTTCCCGAATCATGACATGGGTCGGCCTATAAACAGAGGGGTAGGGGAGAGCCGCGGTAAACGGAAAGTCAAACCACATGACCGCAGCTGGAATATCCCCGAAACGGAGGAGTGAAAACCAAAGATGGGTGGAAAGATGGGGAAAAACAACAGTTGAAGCAACCAAAGGAAGGCTAACCCGGTGCCGCGGTTATATAAATTGTTTGAAAAAAAGTGAAACGGAGGACACTCGACCCGACAAAAGGTACGTACGGTGTGCCGCCGGGAATATTCTTAGAACTGCCGGAGTCAGCAGCAGCGGTAGCCGAAGCATTGGTCGAAGCGTAATCGCAATCCGACTCCAAATCTATCAGATCTTGTCCTTCTGCAAATACACAGAGGAGGAGGTAAGAAAAAGTTAGGAGACTTGTGTGCGTGCGTGTGTCTGTGTGTCTGTGTCTGTGTGTGAAGGACACCGGGAGACCGCAATATGGCCCACACACATGCGTGAACGGCGTGCCAGTATGCTGTATCCTACCTACCTGGATGAGGTGATGGTGTCTCAGCACTTGCTATTTCCGGTGTGGAGACCGACTTCATGAGGGAGGAGGATGAGAGAGCATTGAGGCTTCCGCCTGCTTTCCAGTCCTGCCAAAATCAAAGCAAATGTTTGCTCACCTGCATATATACCCGGTCAGTTACTTGTCACACAACATTTGTTTTTTGCTAAACCAATCACAGAGC
>LRSR01002051.1:0-16548 GCA_001579985.1 Hypsibius dujardini | reverse complement strand
TGAGATGGTATCTAGAGATGATATTTTCCTCTTTCAAGAAAATCATGGCTTTTGTTTTATCATTTACAAATCAGTGATATTTACTTTGTATCGTTTTTAATTAAAATACATTTTGTATAATTATAATTTCTGTTAGTATTCTTTAATTTTTTGGAGTTTTTTTTTAAATTTTTAAATTAATGAATTACATTTTTTATTAACTTTTCATGTTCTCATAAAATTGGGGGTGTTGTTTCACAAAGGTTTACGTGATGCTTTTTCTCTGGAATGAACCTCATGTTTACTTCACTTTCATTAAGCTAATTCATTTTTCTTATTTTTTTTTCATTTTGGATCTTTTACTAATTTTTTTCCTTTCCTATCTTATGTTTAATTATTCCTTTATTTTCCTAGTGATAAAATTGTTCAACTAAACTGTGCAAATGGTTTGGGCAAATTAATGATGGTGAAGCGTTGCAAGTTCTATCGATTTTGTCTCGTTCAATTGCTGAGCGAGAATTACTGAGAAAAAAATGTGTTTTGACAGACGTTCGTTTGGTTTTTCATGTGTGTGCTTTCAGCATGAGGGAGCTTTGCTCGCCTGTGTCGGTTACCTGACCTGGCTCATTGACGAAACAAAGCCCGCTGAATTGTTCATCGGTACGCTGCTGGACGAGTCCCATCGTCGACTGGAAATCTCACACGGAAGCGCCCGCCAGGCCAACGAAGCCATCTTCGAGGCTCTCTTCGTCTCCTTTAAGCGGACCCTTCTTCCTTGGCTGGCCTACGGATTCCTGGACTCACGAACCGACTACTTTTTTATTAGCGAACCGGTACACAAATACGAAAAATATATTCCACTTAAAATCAGGAATGATTTCTCGATATTTATTGGCATTTCTTTTTTTTTCCTCAAAATTCTGGCACTTAACATTCTAATTCCCCGAAGGCAGACTTGTTTATATTTTTGCTTCTATAAGAGTATTTTACTATAAAATTAGTTTAATTGGTTACAAATCATAAATGAATCATATTTTAGATAAAACATATTTTGTTTTAAATTAGGAAAATATTGATCGATATATAGAATCATTTTATCTAACAATCCGAAAAATTAGTCTTTATATTTTATTTTATTATTTATATATTTTGGTTACTTTTATTCAAAATATGAAATTGATAATTACATTGTTTATAGATTTTTTTTACAAATTTATTCTTTAACCACCAGGATCGTAATCTTCCTTTTTCGGAGCTTGTGCCATTGTTGGAATTAAAACTGAGATTGTCTGAACTTTTTCCCCTTCTTAGGCCGACTGTCGAATTTACTTCCGCGAAATCGCACCGTACATTTCGACGCGCAACCGGGCGCCCGGCCATTTCTCCGGCCGACTGGTCGAGAACATTGCTCAGCATGGATATGTCCGCAAGTTTTTGGGCTGGCGGACGAAGAACGCCCTCAACAACCCCGGTAACCTTTCACGTGGTTTTTTTTCTCGCTTCCTTTTGTGTTTGTGCCAGGTCGTTTTTATTCTGAATGTTCAAACATATATTAAAATAATTTTCAGTGTTGGAGGATCAGATTGTCGCCTTGTCGGATAGGTTGCGCAATGTGTCGTGGAAGGAATACCGGTCTGCCGCGTTGGAGGATATCGTCGACGGATTCGGAGAAATTTATTCCCACGTAGGCTTGTCTGTTTCGTAATGGAATAATTGGTCTGCTTGCCTGTCTGCCGGGTTGTCTATTTGTCTATCTGTCTGCCTGCTTGTCTCACTGTCTGTTTGTCTGTCTGGCTGTCTGTCTGGCTGTCCTTGTTTGTCTTTATATTTGCCTGTCTGTCCGTTTGGCCGGTTGTCTCTCTTATATAATGACTCCTGACAGTCAGACAGACAAGAGAGAGGCGGCCAGTATTAAAGCATTTCCTGTCGTTGCAGGCCCTGTTCGTTAGTATCTTCCAGCAGTGCAAAGTTTCCCAGATCTTGCACTCCTTCCAACAGATGTACCTGATGGGATTCGTCGACCTCTTTGACGCGTTCGTCTCACAAGCCAGTACCGCGTTGAGTATGCCGCTCACCATCGAACGAAACGCCGCGAACGGTGCGCATTCAAATAAATTGGCCCAAAGTACACAAAATGTATCGCAAAATTTAACATATTTCTATCACACCAAAAAGAAGCCAACATGAACCTGGACTTGGCCTTCGAGGGCACCGCGTACACTCGGAAGTACGATCCATTCATCCAGAACACCGGTGGCAGTGCTGTCAAGGCGGAAAAGGTTGCGGAGCGCGGATTTGCTAGTTTTTATTTCGTCCTACGAGGTACGAGAATTCCGTTTATGGGATCGAATTTTCATTGGGTGGTTATGTCTAGCTCTGCTGTATCGCTTGGTTTTCAGTTGTCGATGATGCCAATGCTAAGCCGGTGTGGGAGTCACTGGATCTGGAGTTTGCCGTTCGTCATCCACTGGACTGGTTTTTTCATCCACGTGCCATGGCTCAGTAAGTGTCTTGAGACCTGTCTGTGTGAGTGTCTGCCTGATTCTCTGTCTCTGTCCACCTGTTTGTCTGGCTGTTTGTCTGCCTGCCATCTTTTAACTTCCGACATTACGATCCAGGTACAAGCAAATTTTCCGGTTTCTCCTGCGTATGAAGCGACTGAACAACGCCTTTGGCGAGCTATGGACGGCCCTCCGAGGAGCTTCCATATCCGGCCGGCTTTCCGAACTGGATTTGCTGGAGCTGTTCCGGTGGCAGTATAACTTTTCCCACGTCATTTCGGCAGTTCAGAGTTACATTCAGGTAACCTGCCGGTCCCAACCTTTTTTTCTGCGAGAGTCGTAACGAATGATTTCGTTCGCGTTTTTAGGTTGACATTATCGAGCAGGCGTGGGAGGAGCTGCAGCGCAAACTAACTCATTTGGAGGATTATGTTCTGTTGATGGAGGCACATGATGCGTTCTTGGCTTGCGTGATGAACCTGTCCATGATTGATAACCCGATTGTATGGCGCTGGTGTCTGTCTGTCTGTCTGTCTGTCTGTCTGTCTGTCTGTCTGTCTGTCTGTCTGTCTGTCTGATTGTCTGGCTGGTTGTCTGTCTTTTGTCTATCTGTCTGTCTGCCTGTCTGTCTATCTTTCTGTTTATTTGTTGCGTTTTTTGTCTGTTTCAATTACGACACTTACATTCCCATCTTCTATCCTGTTTAGCTGCATCGGTGCGTGAACTTGATGGTCAAGACCTCGCTGGAAGTGGCTAACGCCATCTGTACGCAAATCAACCGACCGGTCGAGTATGAGGTCAACCTAGAGAATGTTCGAGCCAATATTTTGGTAAGCCTCTTTCGCTCCTCGTAATATGATTTTCCAAGTTTCAGGGATTATTATGTGACACCTTTCTGGTTCTTGTAGGATCTGGAAAGCAGCTTGAAGGTCTTTGTTAAGCTCGTCCACAGCTCCAACTCCTCCGGTGACCGTGGCAGCAGCGGTGGCCATTCTCTGTCTGGTGTTCTTGCACTCAAACTCGACTTCGCCACTACTTTCCAGCAAGTGCTACTGCGCCCGGGTGTTGCTTTTCTCTACTGATTTTGACACTGGAAGTAACAGTTACGTGGAAGGATCTCCTTTATTCGTTGAGTGCCAACTCACATACCAGCTGTGTACGTGCATTGTGGATAGGCGTTGGTAGCGTCCTTCTTTTGAATAAATAATGTCCAACTTATGGCTACGTGTATGATGATGCGTCCGACAGGTTATCAGACTATTCAGACGGATAGTCAGATCGTGAAACTAATTTGAGAGGAAAGTCAGACATCGAGGGAAACCAAGGAGAGACGAAAGTTTAGACGAAGAGACGGACTGGTAGACGGACGGACGGATGGACGGACTGGTAGACAGACGGACGGACGGACGGACTGGTAGACGGACGGACGGACGGACAGAGTGAGCAGATGGATTGGTAATCGGGAAATTGACAGCGAGTGAGATTGAGAGTCAGACGGACACTTGGACCGTGAGGATGACGGGCAGATGGAGAACCAGGTGATTGAGATATGGAGTTCGCAGCCGTGTGGGCTGCGGTAGCGATTGCATCAAATGACAAAGGCACATTTGATTTGATTTGATTTTGATTTGACGGGACTTTGAATTTTTTTTTCAATTTCTCACTGTTTTGGCACGTTTCTTCGTATCTAGTTGTACAGTGCTCCTCAAATAAAGTTTATGACAATGCTTTGTTCAAAGTAGTTATCAGAATGTTAAACAACTTGCAGCAAGAGTCATGCTGCAGATCGAATCAATCAAGCAACGTTTTTTTGGTCGTATAGTTTGAGAGGACTTTTGGTCATAAATTGACCAAGCCCTGGGTCACATCTAGAAATTCATAAATGGATTTCGAATCAAAACTACCGGGACGCCGAAGCTAGCAAGGATTGCACCTAAATTTGGTTAAACTGCGTGCGACCAGCTTTTGAAATACCGATAAAACAGAAAACTCTGAAATGCACACTGTAACTACGAAATGGGAAAATATATGCTGAAAGAAAATTAAAAAGTACTTACTAGTATGTCATTTGAGCGACCAAGTTTGGTTTTCTTTTTTATTCAGCAAAAAGAAGAGATAAGAATTCAATGTACACTGCATATACCTAATTTTTTCGTAAAATGTTAGTGACATGTCGCATTTTTATTTGGCCCATCTTGTCATGATGCTTGTATTTCAAGTGGCATTCGCCATTCCAATATTGTCAACCTAAATTTCTAATTCTAGTTTTGGGCTCTCGGGTCGGTTTCGGTTTGGGTTCGGAATATTTTTGTTCAGGATTTTTGGTGTTCGCAAGCTGCTTTGGGATTCGGGTCGGGATATGGGCCGCCGGATTCGGCGAAAGACTGGTCGTCACTACGGTAAGGTAAGGCTTTACTTGTGGGGCACTCAACGAAGTTAGTTTCTGGAGTGCAAACATCCTCGAAAATTTGAGACAGACAAACGGACGGACGGACGGACGGACGGACGGACGGACGGACGGACAGACAGACAGACAGACAGACAGACAGACAGACAGACAAACAGACAAACAGACAAACAGTCAAACAGTCAGACAGACAGATAGACAGACAGACAAGTGCAAGTATCGAATTGATTATGGGAGAAAAAGTCAATTAAAATAAGTCAGTTAAAATAAAAAATCTGCGGCATGCGTAAGAATTTGTTGCCCTGAGATTTTGCGATCTTGCGAGGCTGAGGCCCTGCGAGTCTGATGGCTGAGTCTTGCGATTTGGACGTACAGGTAAGTGTTTGTTTCATAGGACTCGGTTTTTTCTCACATTAGGTGTTACTGATAACAGATTCCGCTAAAACGACGAAATATATGACACTATAGCACTCACATCCCGTGCTTGGAAAAAAGTTCGAATCACCGTTGGAAAACTAAAACGGAGAATACAAAATCAGCCGGGCATTATGATCTTCACCCAGCGATGGATGTATCCCAGTTTGGCTAACGAAAAGAGCCCCGCCGACACCTGCGATTGCACCGATTAGGGGGGCGTTGCCTACGAAAAGAACCCCGTGTAGTATAAGTACGCAAATCCGAACCGCACAGCATCATGACAGATTCCGGGCCAGTGAATTAAGACCAAGGTACACCAGCAGTGTATACAAAGCACCACCGTTGGGCCTACAGGAAAACACATGGACAAGTTAAAATAGGCTGATCGGTGTGAGCGCTTCCGTTCCGACCCCTTGTTAGTTGTATAAAAAACTCTTAGTTGTATAAAAAACTAATTATAGTCTACGGATTATAACTATTGCTATCCCTAGAAAATTGTTATAAATTTTGATTAAAAAATATCGAGAACTTCACCGGTCTGGGATTTTCACTTGAAGTACTTTTCAATTATTCATACAAACTTTTTCATTTTTCCGGCATTTCACTTTTCTGTTTTCGGATGTGCGTTTCCCTGTAGATCCTGTGTCTGTATGCTGTGCTTACCGCTGTTTTTAGTAACCGCAGCTGCGGGAGTAGTCGCAGTGACAATGGGCGTCACTGTCGCCGGATCTGGTGTTTTCACTGGCACCGAGGTCACGGGATTGACCGGCAGCTCCGTCACCGTCGGTTCCCTCGGTGGTTGGGTGATGCCCAAGGCCACGGACAGCTTGGCAACGGCCGCGTTAGCCCGTCTCAGCGCTTCCGCCGTGGCGGCCTTGACGCGTTTCGTCTCCGCGGTCGTCTCGTTGACCGTCACGATGTCCCGGACACCGGACGACAGGGAACCGCCTGTGAGCTCCACCGAAGCGGCCAGGACCGCGGCGCTGTCGTCCACCGAGGAAACCTTCTTCACAGCAGCCTGCACTCCTTCGAGGGTGGTTGCCCCTTCGGCCTCCGTAGCGCCGGCTTCGGCGACACTCTGCAGAAGAACGCTGGAGATCTTCCCAGCTTGCATGGCGTATTTAATGGCTTCCGTCATGGAGTCCTGTACCTTGGCGGCCGACGTGCTAGCCGCCTGGAGGTGGATGCAACAACCAATCGTTAGTAAGGTAAAACTATCTCTAACATGGATCTGTAGCTCGAAAAAATGTTACTGGTTCTCTTCCCGCGGTGAAGTTATTCCTGAAGTATTTATGCATTATGCATTACCTTGGGTTTGTCATAAAAAGTAGTATAAATACTCCTTTATTTCGAGTCATTTTTCTTCGAATTATGCGAAAACTGAATTTGGTTGATTTATAAGTAGCAATGACTTGTTTAACTGGAGGTCGACTGGGCAATAACCCTGCGGCAACCCCCCCCCCCATGAGCTGAAATTGTTTGGAAAGAGCGTGGTCTGAGGGGCCCGTGCCACGACGTATCGCACACCGACATTTGGTATGCCGACTTTTGGTAAGAGACTTTTGGTAATCGGACATATGTTACAGGCCGACATGTTGTATGAGTCCACAAATGGCTTGGCAACAGATCGTACCCCAACAATATGGACAAAGGTGTAGTCGGAATCGTTCTTTTTGTTCGTGTTTGTTTTTTATCGTCTGCTAATCGTTGTTAGCCTGGGTTCGTTGGTTCGCGATTTGTTTTCGTGCGACCAGAACTATTTACAGTGGTTATTTTGTTTATTACATTACTAGATAATTAATTTCTATTTATCGTTCGTTTATTCTCGTGTGACTGTGTAGGTTTTTGTTCGTTTGCGGCCAAGCCGCTCCGTTTGACGTGGAACAGTGTTCTCTAGTTTTTTCCTTTAAGCGACGGTTTTGGTTGAGCCTGCACTTGGATAAATGAGTCAACGCGTTTCTCGGCTTTCCCACCGACATTTTTGTTGAGCTCCTGATATGGTTTTGTTTGTCGTCGTGTTTCATAGTCTTCCTGTAGTCAGTTCTACAGCGGGATTGTTCGGGAGAGCTTCCTGTGGTACAGACCAAGTGGGCTGCTTTGTTGTTCTTGTATTTCGAACGTTTTCTCCTATGTGCGAGGCTAGGAAGGAGGAATTTTTGCGTGTGAAAGAAAAAAAGGTTTGCAGAGGTACATTTCGTTCTTGGCGATATTTGGTTTCCCAATGGCCTCAGTGCAAACCCTCACCCCCCCCCCGCCCCAATGAAACATGATAGCCTAGTCTACACCCATAAACAGGTACCTGAATTGCAGCACCGCTGGCTGCGGCCGTTTTCAGCATCGCAACAAACTCTCCGGCCAATTGATTGGTCTCGATGGCGACCTTGGCCGCGTCAGTAGCCCGGACCGCAGCCTCCATCCGCCGCTGCGGGTCCGTCGCACCGCTAGCCAGGCCCGCAGCATCCTTGGCCGCCGTCATGGCCGTCTGGCTCCCATATTCCAACGTGTCACCAGCCGTTTTCGCACCCTGATCGGCGTTTGTGCTGGTACTCCCGAGGATGGCGCCGCTCTGTACCAGCACCGGGCCTATCAAGATGCGGCCAAGGTAAATTATAGTTTGGTTCCATATAAATAATATATAAAATAAAAGCGTGCACCATAAAACAAATATATGTGAAACTTTTTTTCATGGGTTATTGTAATATTGTTATTGTTAGCTGTCGGACGGCATTGGCCGCAACCTCGGCGAGCGAAAACCCGAGGGCAAAATGACCGCCTTGTCCATTTAGTTAGAAAAGTACTCCCTGACCAAGTGAGGCAACCAAAAACTTTGAATTTTGGGTACTGGAATTTTGAATACTTATTGAAAAAGTGCAAAATTTGGTAAATCAGATGACATTCGCCCAATAAAGTTTTCAGCAGAATGTCCAAATGGAAGTATACGAGACTGGGTGACCATTTTTAGAGACCTGAAAAGGTCAAAACCTTCGAAACTCTAAGAATTAATTATAATATTTAGATGTTGTAATATAAGAAATAATAACCAGTAATAACTCTAAACGCATGATGAAAAAAAATTCAAACTCACTAACGACCGCTACATTAGAAAGCCTCGGGTTCGTCCTTAAATTAATACGATCATTATTATTATTACCGTCCTCCGCAATACTGTCCTCTCGTAGGCCGGCCACAAAATCCGTGGTCATTTCGCTGGCGAGGATAGCCTCCTCGCCGGCCTCCACCGTGCGCTTCGTGGCCGTCAACATTTTCGCCAGACTTAGCCCCGCCGCAAGGGCCGCCTCCGATGATCCTTGCGCGTTTCGGACAGCCTCCTGGCTGGTTTTTGCATACGCTGCGAGGGTCTCCGACTCGCCCGTCTCCGTGTCCAACCCAGTCGTCTTTTTCGCCTCTGACCAAGCCGTGGCCGTTTTCTTGGCGCTTTCCGTCACCTCACCGATGAGGCTTTGATCGGTCGGGCTGGTACTGCTTTGGAGGGCCTGCAGCATAGTGTTGATTAGTCGGTTGGCCTCGCGTGCTCGTCGAGCAGCTTCCCGGCCGGTTTCCCTTGCAATCACGGCTTTGGCGGACCACGTGGCGGCTTCATCGTCGCTTTGAGCCTGGAAACGAGACGTGAGTATGCGTAATACCACAAATATATTTTAAATGAGCGAAAACCAGGTCTGTGATATTCATAAAATCTAGCCTCCATCTAGGCATCCTCGGCCTCAGAGGCTCATTTAGGGTCCTTACAGATCGGAACCATGAACCCTCATTGTAGGGCTAGAGGGTGGGCAAAGGGCCAAAATGTTATTTTTTTCAAGATTGGACTCAAAATCTGGCCTCTTGTCCCTGTTTATTTTGAAACTGGTGGGGTAAGAGGGTCTGATTTGTAGGGGCTTCCTGAGATTTCAAAACGTGTTCAAAACATCAATTTCTTAAATTTTTTTAACCTTCCATTTGTATTCATCAATAGGGAACTTATATTGGACCTCAATAAATCTCAAATTTGAAGTTTATTTATTATTTTGTTGTTGTTTTTGAAAATGTGTTGAAATCCTATTGGAAATCAGACCCCCACACAAGTTTCAAAATAATTAGGGACAAGAGGCCAAATTTTAAGTTTAATCATAAAAAACCCCACTTTGCCCATCCCCTGGCCCTACAATGAGAGTTTATGATTATGACCTGTAAGGACCCTAAGCAAGGGCTTAGGCTATAAGTTTTAGTCCTCCTCCTCTTTCCCCTTTTTGTCCCTTCGCACTTTCGTTTTTTTCGATGTTGACCGTTGTTCCCTAGCTTGATAAATTGTAGATTGCTTGTTTTAGAATTTCTTAAGTTTTCTCCTGACAAGAAAATTGAAACCCTACCTGCACGAGTTTTAAGCGAAAAAATAAAACGCCCCTTTATTGTTGACCCCTTGAGTTCTAGTCACAGCATGTACATAACCGATGTCCAAACGTCTGGGTTTTATACATGGAGATTGAGGAACAAATGGGCTTTCCAAAAATGATCAAGTTTGTTGTAATTACTCAAAGAAAGATTGGTCAGCACTCGTAAAACCAAATATACTCAGAAAGATGGAAGGAGAAGGAAAGGGGGACTTTTTGTCTTAGCACTGAACGAGCCTCTGCTCGGCCTGTCAGCAATTATAAAATTAAAACAATAACATTTTTAACTTACCAGTAAAGCGTTAAGAATAAAGCTTGATTAAACCGCACGTATTTTTTTAACGTCTACAATGCATTCCGAATTATATAAGGTGTCATTAAGTTTAAACATTGAACATTAAGAATGAACTCCAGAAACGTTTGAAGCGTCCGGCGCTATGTGAAGAATATTCAGCTAATGCTAATCGATTCCTTATTAAGTTTGGAATGGCATGGGACAATCATTCTCACCATAGAAATCAAGGGAAAAGGAATCGTTCAGTGTTTCCCCATTTTCGAATTTTGTAAAAGAGTTTCGATTTAATTGCCGCTGGAATTAATTCTCTAAATTTATTCTTAATATTGTACTGAATTAAAAACATGAAGCAATGTTAAAATTGTTTTACAGTTCAACTCGGGAAAAATGTAGTTTTCGATTGTTTTCTCAACTTTGAAATTCTGCCAAAAGAAATTTCTTGAAACAGCAACAGTGAATTCGATACAATTCGAAAACCATTATAAATTGGGTTTTATTAAATGAGCATAAAACGGGGTCATTTTGAATTCGATATCTAAACTGCTTCCCAAGTAAGTCACATCTACGACAGGGCAGAATTATCCGAGTAAACAAAACAATGGGATAAAATGTTTGGAACGAATTTCGGATTGTGGTTTTCATTAGAATAAATTTTGCATTAGATTTGTTCCGGAACAATCCCGAAGTCAAGTGTCGTTGCACTTTTAATTAATCCATAAACGCTACACTTACCTTTGTGGCTTTTTCGGTCAGTTCTTGGGCCTGTTGCATCGCGGCAGCGGCGTCAGTTTGGGCTTTGGCAGCGGCCAGTTCGCACGTTTTCACCGCGTTCCGGCGTGTTTCGACCGTCGCTTCGGAAATGTTGGTGAGGGAACCTGCCGCGGAGTTGGTGCTGTCGTCCGCCCAGCCGCCAACGGCTTGCAATGCTGCAAACAGGGCGCTTCCCTCGCTATTTGCCACGCCTGAAACACGAAAAAGATGCTGTTTTTCTTCTGAAGTTTCAAAGTCCCAAAAAAATTGGATGATTCTAATGTTCCTGCTGAGTGACTGATTGATTGGCTGAGTGATTTTAAAAAGAGCTTTGTCAAATTCTTTATAATTTAACCATTTCTCAAAATTGAAGTTTTTACAGTCAAAATGAGGGAATGGAATCTTCCAGTGTTTTTCTAACTTTGAAATTCTGCCAAAAAACCCTTTCATATCCTGACCAATGAGATAAATTTTCAAATTCATCATAATTATGTATCTATTAACAAAATATTAAGCGAAGATATTCTACTGTATGTTCCTTCTCTAAAAATCGTCCCAAGATTATACATGCCGATGGAATAAATTTCAAAAGTCATCACTAATATCGGATTAACTTAAAAAAATAAACTGGAGCCATTTCTGCGTTCGACCTCTGTGAAAAAGGTCCCCATAAGTGAACCATGCAGTAAATAAAACTCCCACGCGTGAAGGTAAAGAGCGATGCACACCTACTCGCTTGGTCGGATAACTTTTTGCCCCTCCTCGCCAGGGTCAGCAGTTCCTTACTACTGCCGGCACCAGCACTAGCGGAAGCGTACGCCTCTCCACTGACACTTCTGGCCGTCGTCGCCGCGGCCTCATACGCCTGCATCTCCTTATTGGTGATGGTCAGGCTGCTGGAGCAGTCCACAGCGAGATCTGCAAACTTTACAAACTCCTCCACCTGTCTGCGCAGATTACGGTCTTTCAGCAGTCGCAGGGCCGTATCCCGCTCCTTGTAAACAGTCTGCGCGAAGGCTCTTGCCTTCTGGCAGGCCTGGAAGGCGGCTCGCGCATTCTCCGCCTTTTCACCCTCCTGCATGGCAGCGGTGGCGCCGTTTTTGGCATCCCGCGTCCTGGCAAACGCCTCCTGGCCTGGGTCATTCTGCGTGCTGCACCAAACCACACCGGTCCGTGGCAGCAGAGAAAAGGCAATCAGACCCAGTAGCGCAGTATGGTGTCTCGTGGTGTGGGTCATCCGTCACAGGGTGGTTGGTCGCGCTCCACCAATACTTGAGACATGTGATGTGTCGTTTAGTACAGCTACGTCTATTATTTCAGTGTCGATTTATAGGCAAGGTATATTACAGAAATCCAACTGGTCAGAGACCACTTATTATTACAGCAAAAGACACGAATCGGAAGTGTGAGGCATCTACGTCCGACGACACGTTTCATAGCAACCTTAGCCCAAATTCTAAGGCACTGACACCGGACTCACAAGAGATCAATTACCAATGCTAAATAAATGAATCGATAGACCGAGGGACAGATAGGGAGACATACAGAAAGACATACAGACATACAGACATACAGACAGACAGACAAACAGACAGACAGACAGATAGATAAGCGTTTCCCCGGGGTTTTCAATTATTTTCTGACTTTTAGCACATTGGTTACATAGCAAAAAGCTGGATGAAAGCTCCGACTCAAGGATGGCCCGTTAATGGTACGATGAAGTCACAGTGGCCCGTTCCACGATCGCGGACTAATACTTACACCGAGCCGGCTATGCCTGTCAACATCAACCAGAATGTCAAGGGTTAGATCTGCTTTGCTTAGCTCATACACATATGGATGCTTAAACATCGCAGTGGCTCAGCATTCAATTATGTTTAGACATCCTAATAATTATCGGGGACATGGCAAAAAAATGTTTATTATGTTTTATTTTTTAATACGTTTTCCCGTACAAAGAAATAGTCAACATGCGTGGTAGTCATTAAAAGAGTCCATATTCCGTGAGTCGAACATCCAGCTCCAGGCGGGTCCGTCGGTGGACGAGGGTTAGACCGAGGACATGGCCCAGTCGACGGCCGTCTCAGCGTGGATCGTCGTGGTATCCAACAACGGCAGCGCGACATCGCTTGCCTTGAGCAAGAGATCAATCTCCGTGCAACCCAAAATGACACACTCCGCGCCGGCACGTTGCAAGCGTTGAACGATCGCAACGAACGCTTCCCGCGACGCTGGGTTGATCACTCCGTGGCACAACTCTTCAAAGATGACGTTGTGAACAACCTCTCGGTCCGACGCCTCGGGGATGATCACTTCAAGGCCGTATCGCTCCTTCAAACGGCCCTTATAAAAGTCCTCCTCCATGGTGTATCGCGTGCCCAGTAGACCGACCCGACGAAACTTGGCCTGCCCAATAAAAAAGTTCGATTTAAAAAAAATTCAATGTAATCAGTGGCGGATTAACCGTTGGGCCGACCGGGCAGTTGCTTCCTCCCCCCTCCCCCGAGTCTAAAATGATTTTACCACCTCGCTCCGCGAAGGGGATGGGCGTGGAAATTTAGGCTTTATACATATTGAAGCTGCCCCCCCCCGACTGGCCAAGGGGTGGGGAAAATTTTATTACCACCACACCAGCGGATTACTTGAGCAAGAACGAAGATTCCCCCCTCCCCCAATCGGAGTGGGGTTTTTTTGCAAATATCAGTACATATCATGATTTTACATTGGGGTCTCCATCTGGAAATCACATTCGCAGTTTCAGAAAAAAAGGAAGAAACAAATTCCAGCACCACTTTGTGTTATAGCCCGGGGCTTGATCTATTGATTGATTGATCAGCAACGTTTCCAAAGTTTCAGTTTGTTTAACTTTCGTTAACGCAACCACTATAAAAACATCGTTTTTTTTGGAAAACGTTTGATTCCAAGATTTTTGACACCCGTCCACTCCAAATTTGATTTGGAATCGATTGACATCAGCCACAAAATGGTGCGGGAAATTGTTTCCTCCTTTTTCCCTGAAACCGCGGATGTGATTTCTAGCTCGAGACTCCAGTGTAAATCATGATATATGGACGGGTATGTGTGAAAAAAACCCCATTCAGATGGGAAGGAAAATCTCAGTTCTTGCCCTAGTTAGGTTACAAGTCCCCCAACTGCTTTCCCATTTTCGTCCCCTTCCCTGTTCTATTCTCCAATATTTCCAATGTCCTCTAACTCGTTGAAATGCGGATTGGTTTTTTAGAATTTTGATTGTTTCCTCATCATAAAAAAGTTTAAAGCCTAAAATATTGGACATAGCCCCCCCCCCCAACAGGTTTGGCATCCCCTCGGGGCCGACCTCAATCCGCCACAGAAGTAAATTAAAACAAAACATGACATATTTTATGTGAGTGCTGTACAAATGAAATATAGCGTGAAATAAAATCAGTCTATATGATGTACTTATTAACGGGCTTAGCGGTTAATAAAATTAGGAAACCGCAATAGTCAGCCAGGGATATCGTTTAGGGTCCTTACAAGTTAGAAACAAGACCCCGCATGGTAGGGTCAGGGGTGGGCAAAGGGGCGAAATTCATTTTTATAAGTTTGAACGAAAAATTCGGCCTTTTGCTAATTGTTTTGAAACTTATGGGGGGTGGGGGTCTGATGTCCAGTGGGTCCCCGTGATTTAAAAATATTTGAGATTCAAAACATATTAAAAAACATCAATTTCTTGTCCAAATTTGAGCTTTAATGAGGTTCAATATAAGCTCCCTATTAATGAAAATGCATATGGGAGGTTCAAAACATTCAAGAATGGTCCTGATGTTTTTGAAATCTCAAGGGGCCCCTGGAAATCAGACCCCCACACCCCACCAGGTTTCAAAATGAAGAGGGACAAGAGGCCCAATTTAGTGTCCAATCTTCAAAAAGATATTATTTTGTCCCTATGCTCAACCCCTGATCCTATGATGAGGGGTCCTGGTTCCTGTAAGGACCCTAATCGAACCTCTGGATAAAGAGAACATTAAGTCTAGTAATACTAGCCTGCAGACAACGTTCCGCAGTGGCATCGGCTATGTGCAACAGCGGCAGACCTCCGCTGCCGCGCTCGATGAAGCTCGCCAGTTTGTGCATGGTGTTGGTACACAGCACAATCCCCTCCGCTCCGGCGTTCCTGAGACTAGCGGCTGCCTGTTCCATCAGCTCACCGGCCTCTTTCCATTTCCCGGCTGCCTGGAGGGTCTCAACGTCTTCAAAATCGACGGAGTAGATGATACAGCGACAGGAATGGAGTCCTCCGAGTTTCTCCCCGACTCGACGGTTCACCAGTTGATAGTAGGTGACGGTCGACTCCCAGCTCATCCCGCCGATCAATCCGAGAAGCTTCATTGCTATACAGCGAGAGGTACTACAACTCTAGCTGAAGTTTTGTGTCCTCTGGAAAAGCAATACGCACTAAAGCAATCATCGAGGGCGTGTTGGAGACTTGAACCGCGAAACATTAGTGGCAAGCAGAGATGGGCAATTCCAGATTCGGAGTTTGAAGTTTTTCAACTCCATCAACTCCACTCCGGAGTTTTTAGCCGGAGTTGGAGTTGAAACAGCTGGAGTTGGAGATGGAGTTGGAGTTGATCTGCGCGGAGTGGGATTGCTGTGTTTTATCGAATTTTTGGCTTTGAGGTTTCATTTGATTGGTTTATTGTACAAAAATCAAACGTGGCCCACTAGGCCATAGGCCATGCGCGTTGCCCCGGTTCAGCATCGGACTGTAGTCTCTTCTCTGTTCTACCGCGAGGAGCTAAAGCAGTATATCGACTTGCCAGCTGTGGGAACTAGTCCAATTTCTTATTGAAAGAATTGTGTGAAATTTCCTCGATTAAAAAGGGCTGCGATTCGAGTTTTTACGGCCCCCTGCCGATATTGAACGCACTTTCAATTTGTGTGATATTATTCTTTCTGAACGTCGTCAGCGAACGACTGAAGCAAATTTCGAGAATCTCCTGATGTGTCGTGTGAACGGTGAGTACAAAATAAAAATGTATTTTCCTGTTTTTTATTACGTATATTTGATGGGTGGAGTCGAAGTGGAGTCGGAGTGGAGTCGGAGTGGAGTTGAAGTGGAGTTGGAGTGGGTTCTTGGGGGAAAAGAGTGGAGTTAGAGTTTGTTTTTACCGGAGTTTCTCATCTCTGGTGGCAAGCCAGCACATGCAAGGGTAAGTAATCTCCACGTCGAGTCTTATTTAACCTGATTAGATCGACCACTATGGTGTCACAGAAAGGGATGGTTTGTTAGACTGACAGAAGCTTGGCAAAAGGGGCTTGACAGAAGGGACAAAGGGCACAGAGGCGGGGCAGTAAACAAGCTTCCAGGTGCAAACGCCTTTCTGAGAGAGGGACGGTCGAACGGTGGACTTATCACAAAAATACGGAATTTGGAATGCGCAGGTCGATGTTTTTGAGGAGATCAAAGACCGATGACCGATGGATGAGCAAACGGACAAACAGACAGATATTTTAACAGCCAGGCGGAAGCTTAGCGGGGCGATGGAAGATTGCCAACGGTCCGGACATTTGGTAACTTTCATGGCTGGATGGAATGTTCGAACCAACTGCCGGACGGGAAGCCCTTTGAAGAGATGTTTGATAGACCGAACGACATTGCAAAAAGACAAAAATACTGACAATCAGACAGCAAATTGACAGGAGGCAAAGACAAACGACCGTTGGAAGGTCAGACGAACGGGCAGATACTGTAGAATCGCGACCCATCGGTGGTGCCTACGTCATCACATAGAAAAAGCGACCGTTTTGATTGATTGCAAAGATGTGCGA